>JBCAUG010578267.1:0-29167 GCA_038406175.1 Haplosyllis leylae | reverse complement strand
GTCCATTTACGGGGGG
Source organism: Haplosyllis leylae (assembly GCA_038406175.1). Classification (NCBI taxonomy): domain Eukaryota; kingdom Metazoa; phylum Annelida; class Polychaeta; order Phyllodocida; family Syllidae; genus Haplosyllis; species Haplosyllis leylae. Next base: position 29,151 of record JBCAUG010578267.1, on the reverse strand, counting down.
GGGGGGTCAAGTCAGGTGGTTTACGGTCCGGGGAGAAGGGTTGGGTCAGGTAGTCCATAATCCAGGGGGGTTGGGTGGGGGTAAGGTCCAAGGTACCGCTCTCCCCACTGAACCAATAACTGTGGTCCTCTAATGTTTATCGTGTTTTTCCCCTCAAGTCGTAATCCTGAAATAATTTATTCCAGGACTACTTCATGAAAATGGCGTATAAAGGAGATTGGATGTATAATGAACATATCGTGACTGATCAAAATCCGCTTAAAATTGCTAAGATGTGTATCTGGGAAAAGATTCTGGACAGAACACCAAATAATATACCATATATTGTGAAAATTGTAAGTTTTAATACTTCAAAATTACTTCTGAAATGCGTGTACTGTACTAGGACGCAAATATTATTAATATGCGACTGTATTCTCCTATCACACAAAAATCCGACAGCTGCTGTATGTTTCTGTTATGATTCAGGAACCAACCGTGTGGGAGGTGAATGAAGACGGATTGTTATGTTGTTCATTCGACATTATTTGTAATTACGATCGGGAAGCGGTAAGTCTTCAAGTTAGACTCGTTTGAGTACCTGCACAAGTGACGGCCACATCAAAGGGTTGATTGGGCATTTCAATTATACTGTCCACAATAAACGACAGAAATGTCGAACCTCAATGATGTTAGCATACGATTCCGTTTGACTGATTCTTCACATGTTCGTTGCTTCTTGTATTCTTCTTGGCATTTCAGAAAGCCGTTTTAGGACCACAAGGGGAAATTATTCACAAAATATCAATTGAAGCGAAACAAGAACTGATGAACACATTCAGAAGAGAAATGACACTGAGGCTTGGTGTCCGAGTCAAAAATGATTTTACGTGAGGTTGGATTTTTGTTTGAATGTTGCTGGTGCTAGGCACTCCTATTTGTTGGAGTATTGGGCCTGTGATGCGAGGTACTTTATTTTTTCCTCCCGCTATCACAGTGGTATTCCACCGCACTAATCATATATCGTGTTTTTGAGGAACGGGGATGGGGCGTATGATGCAAATGCGCGTGTGATCATGATCAGTTAAAACTGACTATTCATAAGATAATGTAATCGCTCACTAAACAGTTGAACCAACGGAAATAAATGAAACCCACTAACAAAGATTTTATAAAGAAATCATTCAATCGTCTTTATTCAATCTAATGAAATGATGATATTTTTAGATGCTTCATGAATACTTTGAAATTTTCCAGTTTGTGAATGTGCATTGAATAAATCGTTTCCTAACATTCTGAATTGAAGTTTTTGTTCGTTTTAAGAGCGTATTGTTTGCAAATATACAGTACACATGACTCAAAAAGAACATACAGTCACTGTTACATTTTTTCATTGAAAATAATCTGGGGGATAAAGATAGTTAAATTTATGCCTTGCATGGTCATTTACAAAAAGGGTACATTTTACACGATACTTCAACAATGAACTGATCGATCGGCTTCTAACAATAACAAACATAACAAGAGGATAAAACATTTTATCTGTGTCAACAAAGTTAAAATTTTTATCAACTGCGAACAATGGGAACCAGTGCAAATATTTTCTTTGCAGAAAGCGTACGTACTGTACATTAAGTAGGGAGTATATTTCAAGATCTACGTGGGTATTAATGTTCTGAAAGCTGGGCAGCTTCACTACGACATATTTACAACTTAAGCCTTTTACATAAGAGTTCAAGCTAGCATAATTACTCTGTCACATGCACCCGTCAATCGAAGTCAGCCCGTGCCACACAGAAACTACATGTATTTATGGAGGTCTGTGGTAAATCAGTGCTTGCGAGGAAATAATGAACAGTTGTACAATTTATTTGTGACACGGAATCCCTACAGTTAACAAAAGGAAGTTTACGGAACTGCGTGACAGCTCCCTTTCAACAATTTTAACATACATTGAAAAGTTCAAATTGTGCTCCTATATATTAATTTAATTTTGTTCCGACCACACATGAGCATAAATGTCACTCACACATTTTAACACTCCAAAATTGCGTACAAAACGTTCACTGTGCTTCTGATACTACGATAGGAATGATTCCTGCTTGTAAAAATTCATCCTTTACAAGTAGTTTTGCAAACACAAAATGGTTACGCATACTGGATTGAGATTGTCGTAATGAAACTAAATACTTGAAACTTTATCTCTCCTATTTATAGCCAACTGAAAATTACCTAAAATGATAATCAGCAGTATAGTTATAAAGCACACTTAAGTTCACTAGTTTTATTCACATGGCAAACTTCAAATGGCTAACTACTGATAGTGATTGTATGAAATTAAAATGTGGATAAATATGATGAGAATGTCAGTTATAAAAGAAATGCTTATAAAATTAATTTCATGGTAGTAAAACATGACGAACTACATTTGATAAACAAATTACTGATGAGACGCTCTTTTAGTACAAAAATTAAAACTTTTCATACCGCGTTTTTGTATCAAAACATATTTTATCACATCGCTCTATCTTGGTTGCAAAAATGTACGAATGAACATTACACAGTCGAGTATGAGAGAGATATCAAAATATCCACATTCATGTGATACTGAACATTAATCACTGAACTGTTAACTAGGCTGGTGCTAAATTCTCCCATTTACAATCACTTATTTATTTACAATTCACTCTCTAGCTGTACAAGATTCATTTCTGACATTTGATTAATTAATCAGAAACATGTGGATCACACCGGTGAATTTACAAAATATTGCACTCTAATCCAAAAAAAAAAACAAAACAAAAAAAACCCACAATGTAAAATTTAGTTCATCAATACTGCAAATAAAACAAATGTGGTTTCACTTGGTAACATTAATTGGACAAATGAAACAATAAGTTCTAATTTCAACTGGTGTTCTCAAAAAAAAAAAAATTCAAAGAATTTAAATATTTTTAGACAGCGGAATTATTTACTACGCCAAGTAATTTGAATTTCACAATAGCAAATTGATGCTACGTTTAGAATCGCTGAGCACCCATAATTAAACTCATAAAAAAATTTAGGAAGCTTCTTTTCCATGATAGGCAAGAACGGCTTTGGTCGCGCATTCACCTGGGACAATGATCCATAGTCCAATGTCTGAGCTATTACGGTATGGTTAAGCCTGTCAACAATCCAGATGACCAGTGAATAGTTCGCACTATTTCTAAAATCAAACCACCACATGTTGATCCACATTTGCTAACACTGAACTCTTGCAAATTACGTTCCGTGTCTATCGCTCGCTAGTTTAGCTTCCAGCAGGATATGTGGAAATTTACTATGCTTACTTGCATTTTTCATGGTATATTCCCTCAATATACTTCATGACTAACTGGATTTTTCCAGATAATTTACCAATGTTTTAACAGTTGTGAGAAATGACCATTATTACTGTATTTATAAATGTCTCTACATTTAGAATTATCCCAAAGACAACGTTCTAAATAGCAATGGAATATTATTCGCAACATGTGGTAACCAATATGAATGAATTTCCTGAATACTTCTGTAAATAATATACTACAGTACATACATATACTACATATTCAGCAAACTACATTTTTAAATAACAGATCACAGATATCTAAATTACAGGTTATTTGTAACCATGTCATAATATGCAAGTATTACACTATATCGTCTCATGAAATGTCATTCATACTCAATTATTTCACTACACACTGTCTACCATTACACAATTAACTTAAAAAGTCAGTGCCACAAAGTTATCTCTCATCAATTTTCAACATTTCCAGCATTTCTGTATTATTTGGAATGATTCATTTTGAAGGTGGGAATAATCAGTTCTCTAGTACAGTAGTGGTCAGATAAACTGTTACCGCGTCTGAGCTTCTTTTATTGAAGTGGCTTCATTTACTGTCATTGGATAGTACACATTTTCTTGAAGTCACTCTCAAATTCGTCATCGATTTCCGCCACATCCGGTTCTTTCCCGTTGATGTCGGGCATGAACTTCCCATAGTCAATATCCCGTCTTTCGTAGAATAGCATGTAAGCAGAGTTGTAGTCTATCTGATTATCTTGTACTTCCTAATAAAAGAAAAACATGGAATGAATCGTCCGCTAAAATAATACTTGTGGTACAGCTATAACGGCAGAAGTGTTAATTTTGTCCATACCTTGCAACTACTGTCATTGTAACAATACCACTTGGCATTCCCTTGATTCTTCGAATACGCTACATAATGTCCTCCTCCCAACATTCCAGTGTGACACTAAATTAATTCAATTAATTCTACTCAGAAAAGACGACACGGGGTAACACGCAAATTATAAAAATAACTAACTTAATACAGAAAGAATGTTTTACATTGTTTCAATCACTTTTGATCTGTTAATAACAGTTCAATAACTATAAAATTTCTTACCGACATCGCATACAAGTCATAGCTAACATTTGTGTAGTCCTCTGATTCACTAACCAGACGCGGTCGCCTTATTAGTTCTGTAGTGACACCTGAACATCTTCCCAGAGCATCCACCGCATCTTCAGCAAAAGTGTCATCTTCCGAGGAATGATTACGCATGCCATTCTGCTCTGCCAATATCACATCATCTGTGCTACGTATTCTTTGTGGTGTTCCTGAAAGTGTCACAATTGTTTAAACTAAACGTTGATCTGAAAACCCTAAAATACCGGTACATTTTATGATTTAATTACTCACACTAAATGGAATTCCTTCGATTTCAAATTAAACTGCATACTTAAATAGTCCAAACACACTCCAAGGAGAAACAACTCGGAAAGCATACCTGGTACGCCTTTAAAAGTTGTTGCCTGTCCGTTCATAACAGCTGAACCTTTGTTGGCACTTGCTGGAACCTGATTTGCTGTTGTCAAGGTGACATTATTATCGTTCTTGTCGCTTAGTTGTCTGAAGAAAAATATATTGTATAAAACAGTTTGTAGCATAGCATATCTTCTACTGTTACTAGAATTTAAATATAAAACACAGGTATCATTTAAGCTTTTCTCCACGATTTGCCGTGGTAATAAAGTAAACAATATGAAAGTAAAATTAAATTAAAAACATTTGTTATAAGAACATGCGTAACAAATGTCTGGCTATAAAATCTGGGTTAACTAATGATAGATAGCATTTCGCAGTCTCTTCACCTGTTGTGATTTGTAGAGTTGTTTGCTGATGGGATCTTTTGCTGCTGAGTTAAGTATGAATCTAGCTTGTGTTGGGGTGTTCGCTGTGCAAGGTAGCTACGGGGATCAAAGTCTTTCGTCGGGAACTTCACGATCTTGTGAGACTTAACCCATCTATTGTTCAAAAACTGGAAACGTTTCAAGTGGATTATCTGAAATACAAGTTTGAAATTTACGCCTATATTCCACCACAACAAAGGTAGAGGATAACTCATTTTTCTACAACCAAAAATGTTTCAAAAGTATAACAGGACTAACCAAAACTGGTGGTAGCTTCCAGATTTCTAGCTTCTTGGCCGCAAGCCTGTGCTTTTTACATTTTGAACAGTAGTAAAGCTCATCTTCGCCAAGTTCCTCTTCACGTGTGAAGGATTTCAGACAAGCGTTGAGGTCTATTGGTTCAGTTTGCAACCGTCTACTTTCTTCAACACTCATGTGTTCCTGGTATGTCTAAAATAATTTTAAGACAGTGATAGTAACCAGAGTTGACCTGCAACTACATGTATACTGTAAACCTAGACCAACAGAAAATGAGAGTCCAGAAAGATGTTTCCAACAATTACTTTTCGCAAACAGAAACTAAACATCCATGAAGACACTAAGTTGCTGATAAAATATGCAACTTTTGTAAGTGCACATACTCGTTCCTGAGATGTTTGGTAGCGGAGATGAAGGGCTGTTGGTTCCCAGTCAACAGCTATGAAAGCACTGCTGAAGTTAAATGGGTCATCATTGCACTCCAATTTGCATCCTCGACAGAATCTGGAGAGGACAAAAATTAGCATTCGTTTTTAAAATGCCAGCGCAAAATCCTTTTTTTAAGAGATAAACTTCTTATGAACATGACAAGAACTTTGTTCTTTCCTACCTGAACCAAGGGCACTTAGCACATGTAAAACCATCTTTTTGAACAATCTTCAGTGCAAATGGGTATTCATAGCCGAGGCTATCATCACTAAAATTTAAAGAGGAATTAATTGATAGGTAAAATGATGTCAGTAAAATGTTCGAGATTCTTTTTTTGCGGCCGAAGAAAAAACGTCATCAAAATCTATATCAATGGGAATTTCACTCCAATTCATGAAGCGGGAATTCAATTACATTTGGGATTGACATTACGACACAAATGTGGTACCAGAAACGCTTTTTGTACAACACCTTGTTCAGTCTGACTCTCAATAGGGCTAATACAGGTACCCTGCACAGCGGCTGATCTTCAAAACCGGCACATAATTTCATAATATATCGTTTCATAAAGATTGGATTCTGTTCAAAGGCTTAATATGCGGCTGGTTTTGCTTTCCAATGAAGGTGTCCGCGGAAGAGGACTGTGCGTACGTAACTGGTTAGGAGAGGATTTGACTCACCAGTCTTGCGCATGGTTTGGTGTATTGCTCTCAGAAGGTGGTAATGGGCTGACGAGCCGGGAGACTTGGGTCCACACATAACCGTACAGGTCCTGGCCTGTAGTCGATTCGTCACAGGGCAAAATCAGGGGTGTACCGAATAAACTGGGCCGGGACTTCTGAGAGGACAAGAAGTACACGTCCATTCGTATCTGAAATCAAAACATATTCTCTCATATAGCATGTTTACTAGAATATTATTATTTCTTTACACAGAATGTTCTTATTGTTGTTAACATCCAGTTTTTTCATTTGTGATTTATATTTTAAATTTAGATGTTATTTACCATTTTTCGGTGCAAAGCAATAACAAACCCATCAAATGTATCTACTGTTGTAGTTCCATTGGTTGTTGATGAACTGCTGAAAGGAATTAAAATTTCAACAGCTTTTAATATTATCATAAATTGCTAACTACCATCCTTCAGACCTTTACACTGTGACAGCAATATGTACCGTTTAAAAGGATCATTACCTGCTGCTATTCTGTCTATTATGACCTGAAGGTTGACCTCCATTCGGCAAAGGACTCTGAGGTCTGTCCGCCGTCCGACTGTCAAGATTACTGTGGTTAGGAAGGCTACCATTTGGTGCATTTCCATTCGGTTTTGGTGAATTTGGAGTATTAATAGGCGGTAGTCCTTGTCGCCCTGGACTTTGATCTGTACAGAATATCAAATTGCCTCATGAAACTAAAACCACTTACAAGAGAGGACATATTTAAAATATAACAGCAGAAAAAGGGTAGGTAATGTTTAACGTGCAAAGTACCAAAAGTGGAACATTAAAAATGTACAAAAGTTCTCAACATTTATTAGAAGGTTAAGCAACTTGGAATAGTTTGTAAGAAACTTTTCTGACACAATAACCTGTTTGTTCTATGAAAAAATGAGACATGCAAAGTGTGCGCCGTTTCAAATATTGAAAAGAATAAAATCACTTGCATTTTACTGTTTTTTTCTGTCAGATTTAAAAATGGATTAAAATTGATAGGAAACAAATTGACAAACTGCAAATCAAAAGAATAGTGAGTGATGGAATACTAATAGGCAAAAAAGAAAGCACACGACACAGCTCTCTTATTATCACAAGAACATACTGGCGATCGTGTGATGCATACGCTGGATTTGGCTGAGACCTCCGTTTGGTATTGGTCTCTGTATGGATGATAGTCCCTTTTCCTCCAGAACGGTCATTGGCTGAATTTCCGGAACTGGGGGTAGTTCGTAAGCATACAAAGCTCCTCCCAATGGAGTTTTGATTTTCTGATTGTCATCGGGTAAACTCTACAAAAATAGCGTGACCAAACTGTTACTTAATACATTACAACGAATTATTTTGCATAAAAATGTCTGACATCACAGAAATATTATTCAGATATTTGAAAACTTTACCTACCTTTACAACTGCGCCCAGTACTTCGGACAACAGTATCTGCGTTACAGGTAGACTGGTTAATATGGAAATGTGTTTCTTCAAGGCTTTATACTTTTCGTCTACACTCAGCCGTAGACCATACTTAATCGGCATTGATCCGTCTAATCGCATAACTAAAAGCAAGAAGACAACATGTAAGACAAACTACCAGACATCCTCCACAATTATTTATATTTCACCATTTCCTTCACAAAACAATTGGGAAAGATCCGGTTTATTTGAGTGCTAACAACAATTATAACTATCGTTTGTTCTTTACGAATGCTTCAGTTAAATGCGACAAATACTGTTCACCATACCTAATACTTCAACGTGAATGCAGCTGTCCATGGGAAGAGGTAACGACAGGTACGTAAAAGGGTCGAACCTTACACTTGTGTGACCACACGACAGGCACCGGACACACGACTTGAGCTGCCCGTGAAACAAATCTACGACTATCGACCTGTTCCGCAACAAGTGATTGTCCCAAGCCTAAAAGCAGTACAGTGAAGCCACGTCAAGTTCTAAAACGTTACTACTAAAGATCCAAGCATGCATCTGCGTAATCTTTGGAAGTTTTGAAGAAAATTCGAAAAAAGATACATCTAAACGGAAATGCTTCTTTTGAATACAGGACCACGTTTTGACAATAAATGAGAATGTAAAGACCTTCACCAAAACCTGTTTTGTGTCAAGACTCACCTCTTTTGCAACAATTTCGTCTGGCCGCCCATCACTGTCTTTCAATTCTACATATGGTTTGTCGTGTACACGATTTAAATCCTCGTGTAACCCATCAAGCAGGAATGCCAGCAGTTCCTGGGAATCGTGCTGCTGGAAACCGTTAAATCTCGGGGCATACTTCCCGATTGTCCACTGAAGCAAAGAAAATGTTTTATTTTTTTATTTATAAAACTTGACCAGTCAAGGGCACATAGAAGCTAAATTCTTCATAAAACCGAGGCTTTTCCGGTCATTAAAATATCACGTCCGTTTTTGAACTGATAATGTTCGTTACCATCTCCGAATTGAATGAGTAAAGACTGAAGCAAAATCTTTGCAACTCACCCTGAATTTCAATGGTGCTATTGATTTGGAGGTACCAGCCCACAAATCCTTGACTAATTCACCATATCTCTGTGCCAGGTGTCCTTTCATTCCCAGCGGATTTGTTCTAAACCGGCAAATGGAATTTCTAATTACGTTTTGTAAATTTTGATAACAAAAGTTGATAACGAGGGTGTAATAATGCAAGTTGATGCTCTCTTACCTATTAATCTCATAAAGGTACAATCCACCATTGAAGTAGAGTGTCAGGGCTTTTGTGTTACTCACACATTGTAATGACGAATTCATGAAGCAAGTATTACCCAAATTGTTTAGACCTGTAGCTCCCCTTTGTGTTGGCACTGCAAACAGAATGCGTATCGTTACTGCATCATGGGAAACTCTGCAGGCATCATTATGCACTTAAAAGCACCAACCATTTTTCTTGGGATCTACATTAATAATCTCGAAAGCGCTATATCAAACGCAACATCAGCTTTTAAAAGTAATAAGAATAAGTTGCCCAAGCAATGCACAAAATGAGTGACATTGACACGAATTTCAATAAGTGAGATGGACAAATACCTTGCTTGGTTTTATCAGCGCTTGCTTTAGTTTTCGCAAGCTGAGACATTTCTTCGGGCCAAGTTAAGTCCTTGTTTCTTACTGCAAGTGAGTTTTTCAATAAAATATTGATGCTTAAACTTGTTGATAATAGAAGAAGTATGTGAAAATGCAAAAGACATTACAAAATGGATTTTCTGTATATTCAGTTGATTAGTACTTTCAACTATTACCTTCTATTAAAAGCTGCTGGTTCTCTTCCACCGTAGCATCTTCAATAGTGAAGTCTTCCTCCTCAAGTAATGTCATGTTTTGCTAAAGAAAGAGATGAACTGTTTCAAAAGATGGTAAATTTCACAGTGAGCTCATCGTTGTACTTTCGTTCGTTCGGAGAAATATGTGAAGGTATTTCAAAACACAAACCTCATCCTTAAACTTCCATATTCTTAGGTCTTCTCTATTTATCCTTAGTCTTGTACTGAGAAATTCGTAAACTTGTTTCATAGTATGTTTCCTACTGAAGGCAGCAAGGTATGCAAGGTATCGCCTTGGTGTGGCTGGTGTAGTATGCGTTATTCCCGCCGTCGCTGAAAGGGGAAGAGATTAATATCAACCTGTACATCATATTGATAGGTGTCACACTGCCTGATGTTGGATTTCTTCACAATGTTATCATTATTGGAAAGCACAAGAACACAAAATTTGCAATGGTATTTAAGAATATATCTACATTCCAAAGAACACACTCTTTGTCGCAGAATATCACCCTTTCTTACATGCCAATACATTTACCACAACGTTTCGATAGACTGTTTCTTGTGAACATTGAAGCGGTTATCCGAACCTTGACCTCGAATTAACTTACATTGATCCAAGGATATTACCATTTAATTTAAATTCCAAAAAAGTCCATATTTTATGGATATAATAACAAATATGGAGGCATTCTTCTCGGCATACAAACGAAGCATTTCGTTTCTAATTTGCTAAAGAATGCGAGGCGATTAAAGTCCTTCCTACAGTTCAGTAATCATGCAGTGTACATATGATTTCTCTGTATCTTGCCTTTCTTAATTCATAAAATTTGGTAAAGTACATGATTTGGACGGCCAGGGACTTTGGATTAAGTTTTCCACAGAAATACAAAAGTAACAGCCATGGTCTGTAACATTATTTACAAACTTCCTCGCAACATGTTCAATTACACATCAGGGACCAATGGAAGTCAACACAAAATTTCATGCTGTTAGCTTAGCACTAATATCGCAACACAATTAATATTAAATACTGTCATGTTTTAATACCTAAGACTGACTGGCTAACATAACCTGCAAAGAAAATTTTGAAAAGGACTCCAGTAGTACCGATATTGCTATTATGTGACCAGGAATTTATCTGACCAAATCGCCAGACAAAAAATATCAAAACGAACGACACCCAACCTTCTGACGATATTGTTTGAAACTCCGGTCACACAAAAGCTACACAGACTGTAAATAATATTGACCCGAAATCAATAGGATAAAGAAACCAAATTTAGAAGGAGAAAGCCTACTTACTGACAGCCATACCGCCCATGCCTCCCATCATGCCTGTGAAAGACGACACCTGATTGGTGCGGTTCGGTTGGCTTTGGTGCCGTAAAAGCCGCACTGTGACTGGGTAGAGCTCAAGTTCTGCAGATCCATCCCCGTGAGATGGTGTTATCACCTAAAAATACAGGAGAAGTTCAATATAATTTCAGTCCAAATATGGGAAACATTATTATTTCCAAACCAATGTTTTGCACAAAGGTATGGTGTCGATATATCTCAAAATTTGAAACACTGTACTATCATTACCAATACTACTTCGGTTATCTTATAATTTGGTTCGTAAAAATACCCCAAAAATTATGACGGAACTTACAGATCGAGGTAGCGCTGGGGAACCTCCATACCAAGCTGACAGTGCCTTCCACACTGTCTCGGGTACCAATTCAAAGTCACGACCCCGAATTAACATTTTATCCCTCTTTAGTCGGCCCCCTTCGTTCGTCAGCATAGTTACCTGAAACAGACAACTTCCATTCCAGAATTTTCCAGATTTTCTTACATCAAATTTGACTATTAAAACTGGAAATGCGGACACAGAAAAGTTCCTCTTTCCGTGTTATTTACTTGTATGATGAAAAAAAACATCCTTCTTGTCGTTTTTAAAGGGTCATTATTACAGTTATTAACATAAAATTATTTTACAAAGTCTTACCTTTGAAGTATTAGGATAAATTAACCCTGTGTTATCTATGGCACCTGGTCTCTGTGCAATCGGAGGAATGACCTTTTTACCCATCTTTGGTGACGGTGAAGGGCTTGGGGTGGTGGTGCGACTGTGATTCGGACTGTTCGTCACTGAATCGCCGTTTGTCATTGTGGACGACAGAGTCCTGTACGGACTGCAATGAGGCGACACATCCCTTCCCAGAGAGCTAAAGGGATAAAATGGAATTATATTAACATAGTTGGTGATCTAGTTTTCTAGATGGCTAATAATATCACATGTATGGCATGTTTACCTGTGCTTCGCAGGACTTCCTGTTGCATCGTTGGTTATTGGGTTGAACCCAGTGGCTATTACTGTGCCCGAGTCTTCCAATCCTGACGGCAAAGATAAGTAAGTAAGAAAAATATAATGAATGCACAAAACAGACCCAAAAATTAATAGAAAATGGTTTTAATATCTTTATTTTTCGGGGAAACAATTAGGGGTATCACAACACATTGAACTACAAATTAGGATGTACCAATACTTGATTTTCTTCCTAGATTACGGCACAGCGATCCTGTCCGGCTATGGGACTTGTCTCTTTTGCCATTTACAAGAGTTCCATCGGGCAAGTATTGACTAGTTGGCTGAAAGTAAGAAGTATGCATGAGGATATCAATTTGACTATGTATACCAATCCTTTATCACGCCAGAAAACAAAACGTCGGGTTTTTAACTATTCTAAGGAGTAAGTGCACTGCAACGTATATGTAACCCCGATTTCTGTCATCAGTTTCTAATTCCCCCACCCCAAAAAAACCCGTACATTTTAGGATCTCCAAGATTTTTGATTCATTTTACTGCCTTTGACCGAACAACAGTCTTCAGAAGACGACAGGATAACTTTACTCTTGTAGCGTGCTTACCCTTCCCATAACGTAATCTACCCACTGTCTCCACCACGTTATGGTCACCAGGTACCAGACCTGTCCCGTCTGCAGACCCCTTCTATCTTCTCTTTCTAACCAACCACTAAGACAATTTGGAATGAACACATTTAACATCTTAAACTACGTTGTTCTTTCAAAAATAAATTCACTCATAGATTTTTGACCTTACCTGATCACTTTGCCTTCATCTTCTTTTGTCAAAGGCTTTAAACCCAATACTACATGGCAGACCTGCAAAAATGTACGCACAAGTAATAAAATAGCATGAAGTGCCAACCTCAATCGGCGTTTTAACTTTTCGCCAAAATAAAAAAACCTTCGGGAGAATATTAAGTTTTATTATACGACTCTTCCTGAACTTCCCACCAAATACACTAAATTAATCAATAAGTTTTGCAATTCCTTTGTGAGGGTGTTCTCATAATGCGGACGCTAAGCCAGAGAGCGGTATTGTATCTCTCACTTGGAATAGTAAGTCTAGGAAGACGCCGGGTAATGGATGGTTTACGGTCCAGACTTGATATTCTTCACAGGTTATGCATCCATCTTTATCCCCATCCAGTTCTTTCAGTATTTCGCCAGCAACTTTTGAAGCTTCAAGTTTATCCAAACCATCAGAATTCTGCAAATGAAACAACTCAAATGTATTGATGTCCTTCCTCAATCAGGTACAGTATTTCACTCTTGCCTGAATATTAATTCTTCCGTTTTGAACAAAAAATTCATATATAACGTTAATACATTGATTTATTCACTCACCAGTAAATGCGGTGGTGTATTTTGTTCCCTTACGATCATCATGGCTTCTATCATCTCTTCCAATTCCTTTCTGTTCAGCAGACTGTCTTGATCTTGATCGAATACTTTGAAACAAACTACAATACAAGTAAAATATTGGTCTTTGATGTGAGAATATAATAATACAGATTAGTTTTGGGTTTCCCACTTTTTTCCTCAAATAAGAGAGTTTTCCCGAACTGTTCTACATTTTCCCTCGACTTTCAAAAACATATTCTAAAATATATATCAGATGATTTCGCTTTGAAAATTTAGACAAAAAATCTCTCTGGCAGTTATCTGAAAACCTTTAATCTTGATTACAGAAAAAAACTTCAGTAATTTAAATTAAACAAGGATCAGATCTTTCAAAAATGTGAAATATTCACATTCTTATTTTTCATTCGAACTAACTCAAAAATCCCTGACTTGGAAAAGAGACCTAAACTACAAAATGGGGAAATTTTCCTTGATCCAGTGTCGGTTGGAGTCCTGTTTTTTTTTTTTTTTTAAATCCAACTGAAAACATGAATGTTTTTAATAGAGCTTACTTACATTTTTGTCGTTCTGTAAGAGGTCCACGACAACAGGCAGAAATTCCGCAAGCCATTTCTTTGAAATCAATGTGATTATCTCGATTTTCGTCGAATGCGTTAAACACACCTAAACAAATGACACATTTTGATAAATTGTCTGAAATATCACGACAAGCTAAACAATGCGTTGTTAAACATTGAAACACATTTACTCATAGTTGAAATTGAACTTTTTATTGTTCAAATTGATCATTTTAATAATTTAGATTTGGCTGTGTTGAGCGTTAATTACCTTCGCAAAGCTGTTCAGGAATTGAGGGGCAGATGTTTGGTTTAAACGTTTCCAGATCAAAACGTCCCGTTCGAGACTGAGCTTTAAGATTCCAGTATCGCTTCTCAAGTTCAATGATATCTGTTTCTTCCACTAAAATGACGAAAATAAACAGCCTAGTCAAAATCTAGCACGGAGTAACAATTATAAAAGAAATACATAGAAAGGATGCCAATACATGTATAGAATTGTATCACTAATGATCACACGATGATGACAGAATTTTCCTTGTTTCCTTGTTTCCTCGTCCATAAACATGCTAAAATCACTTAGGAGAGTGGATTTCGCAAAACTTCCACTCTCATTTGTCAAAAACATGTTCTGCGCTAATTTGTATCAACCTCCAAATGAATAAAAGAGTGTAAATGTGGCCTTCTCTTAGCAGTGTGGACCAGTGATTTCTAATGTGGATGAGTGAATTTCTGCAACTTTTTGCTTCCAAATCCTTATGGCCTTTCAAGGCTCAGGTTTTGGTTTCAAAAACGTTTGCAGATAGGGGCCGGAAAACAATTGTATCCAGTCACTAATAGATTCCCAAGTACCACTCAGTAGAGCAACAAATGCACAAATCTATCACTTCCTCCTCCCTTTTTTATTGTATTGATCTTATTCTGTAGTGAGCTCATAACAAGGAAACATTTTCAAAAAACGTTTCTTTTAGAGTCTCAGACAGGTTCTCAATTACAATTTTGTTCACAATAATTTGTTACACGGCATGTCTTCAGACGTGCAGCAGTGTGAAGTTTACTGATGTAAACGGTGCGAAATGGTTCATACGTATTTTGATTTTTTTTCTTTAACACTGTCTGAAAATATGTAATAAACTTAAATAAAATACTTTATCGGTAAGTTCTTTTATTTATTAACGCAACTACAGATGCTATTGTTTGGAAGTTTTCACGGTATCAGAAAAGTGTCCTTTCATTTTTTGTTTTCATCGTCAGTTTATCTCGATTTCTGTGAATCAATGTCAAAATGGACAAAAAGATCAGATAAGAAAAATCTGATTTGTACACTTATCAGAAGCTACATCATCATCATGTAAACATTCCATGATTTTACACGATCAATAAAAAGTCTGTGTTTACACGTTCTACCTTCGTATATTTGAATGAATACCCAAGCTTCCAAATCTGATTTCAATAAAGTCGCTGAAATATGACACGTAAAAGTACAGGAGGTGACTTTTTCACTGAGGCATTATCACTAAAGTGGACCTCAGAACTACGGGGATAAAATTTGTCGACAATAATGAATGCATCGCTTGATAACACGACACGCGTACATTACATGTGAACAAGTCATGCAACGCTGGGTAATTCAGGAACTTCCATTTCATACGTATCAGGCATTTTATTATCTACACGGTGTGGAAAATCTGATTCCATCAACTAATCCGCCTCATTAATACTAATTATATGATTCCCAATTGGGACTGCTTACAAGCAGAGCCTATGAAATTCGAGTCCCTGTACCTAATCAATATTTGTTTAATGCAGCCATAAAGAGCAGCAATGAAGACAATACTGTTGCATGACTGCAGAGAATATTTGCACTGAATGACACCTGCACAAGTCTGCGATATAAGGTCATGATATTCAGTATTTGTCAGACTACGTCAGGAGCCTGGTAGAAAAAGTGTTCAGATGGCAAAATAAGGAGGCCTTGCCAATGCAAGTATTATCTTTAGGCATCCGTCCGAATAGCATCAAAAACAACCAATAATGATTGATCTTCTTTCAGACCGAAATTGTGGCCAAGAGACACATTTTTTTTCTTCAAAGAAATTATCAGTAAATAAAGCAGCGAATTTGTCGACTTACAATGTGTGACTCCTGCCAGTGTTTGGTAGAAAGTCGGCGTCTCGAGGTCGTTGGACAAGGTGACGGAGCAGGGTTCTTGCAGCAACCATCGGGTCGGTGACGTTGCCTCTGGGAAGCTCAGAACCCACATCCGGAAGTGATCGTAACTTACTCGATCAGACTGTAAATTATACAAAACAAACATCCAAGAATTATTATCTTGTTTTTGTAAGGCCCATACGGTAACGAAAAATATCTGCTAACAGAGAGTGCACAGCCTGTTTTACCAAGCGTGTGATGTGCGTGGCATTGTGTTTTGGAGACCAGTCTGCCAATGCAGAGAAGTAATGACACCCTTAGCTTTCGGCATTTCAGCCAAAAACGGGTGTCTTGCATCAGTTGGTTCCTGAGGCCTTTGCCTCAGTGGTTACACCCCCTCCCAAAAATTGATCCAGTCATTGAGATCACATGTGTGATCCCTGAGGGCCACAACCGATCCTGGGCATGTCCATTGATCAGCTCCGGCAGGTCGTGTGTGGCAGCCAGGATCTGACAATGCCAATCTATGTTGGACAATGCACCATGGGGTAACAAAAAAATCTCCCAACAGAGAGCAGGGTTCCCACATTTCCGGACTGACAAATTTCCATGATTTTTCCAGGTTTTTCAAAGAAAATTCCAGGTATATTTCCAATAATTAGGGCCTCCAATTACTTTTAGATAAATGTTTACATAAAGTTTCATCCAAACATAAATGTACCATTCCTACAGTATCCAAAAATAAAACCTACCCTTTCAGCCACATAACATGCCAGGCACATGAGGGATGAAGTGTCAACTCACTAACTTGTAAATTGAGATACTTCTTAAATAGCTAATCAGCAAAAATAAATAATCACATAACTGACACATTATTGTCATTCCAGATTATGTGCAAGTCTACCTTTTAACTGAGTTCTTAAATTTTGTTTCTAAAAACAATGCTCTGCACAAAAAACTTAAAATTTTGGGACTACTTGAAGAGAACTCTTCCATAGATAATGCTACTAACTAGAATAATGAGTAACCTGACAGGAAACACCTTTTCATATGAATAATACCAACACTGACATATTAACATGTACATGTAATCTAGACACCACTGCCATGCCATCTTTCATACAAATAATACTGGAGTATTAACAAAATGAAATTATGCTAATTATAATCACAGTTGCTAACCACTTCTTGCCTTCAACAAAATAATTTTCCAGGTTTCATGTAATTTTTCCAGGAATTTTATTATTTTTTGCAAAATTCCATGATTTTTCCAGGTTTTCCAGGTGTACTCTCATTTTTCAAGGTTTTCCAGGAAATGTGGGAACCCTGAGAGAGTGTGAAATTTCTACACAGCCTGTTTTATCAAGGTGTGATGTGCATGACATTGTCTGTTTTGGAGACCAGTCTACTGAGGCAAAGAAGTCACGACACCCTACGCTTCTGGTATTTCAGTCAAAAACTGGTGTCTTGGTGTATGTAACCGCGAGGAACCTTTGGCTCGGCGGTTACATTTTGTTCAATCATACTGAGAGAAAGCAAGTGTGATACTGCTTTTGAATTTTGGGGAATTTAAGGATTTCATGCCTTGCTGGGTGAATTTAACGAATGGTTTTACTGAATAAATATCAAGCAGTGAAAGAATTGCACATGCTGGGGCTTGTATTAAATTTGCCCATCAGTTACTTATAACAGGATGTGGGGTGAACTTCCTGTTCCTAAATACCTCGACCCTTCACTCAATCATTGAATAAACCTTCCCTTACGAGCCAGTAAAAATAAATATGTTGTGATGGGCATAGCGCAACCCTTTCTATCGTCTCAATACATTATCACACTTAGATCACCAGAATTAATTCATTAATAATAAAGGAATTTTAAGATTATAATTTTGTTGATGATTTACCTCGAGGAATAATTGAGACACGCATTGCGGTGCTTGACCCTCTGACGTCAGGATAAGTCGGTCCATCTCCTCCTTCTGGATGTACAACAGGCTCTCGTGAGCATAAATCCCGAACAAAACTACAAAATGGAAAAAAAATCCATTGTAATTAATATCTGTGATTCTATTTAACACTTCATTACCATCCTGGTGACATTTTGTCAACAAACAAAATAACAAAGTAGAATTTTAGTACATGTAACTAGAAAATAAAATTTTCACTGTAAGTACATTTACATAGAAATTTTATCCTCTGCAAGAATATAATTATGATTAACTGTATTAAGGTTGCAGTACACACTTCTGATGTGTTGTGACGTAAAAAAAAACCCTCATCAAAACACAGAGTTACACTTCATTGACCACCAGCTGTATTGTTATCCTCTTTAACCCAATTGAACTGTGTTCAATTGCAATGCATTGTGGTGGCCAGTTGACCAATAACAATGCATTGTTGAAATTTCTAGGGGGAATTAATAAACAGTTTAAAATTGTAATAATATATAAATTAGAATTAGAAAGAAGTTAATTTCATCAAATATTTTTGTCTGGAAAAAAAATCATTTTAACAATTAAAACAGAGTGTAAAGTTTAAAGAAATTTCACCATGCTAATTTTGAGAAAAATACAGATTACCATTGATTTCAATGGACCTGGAAGCCAACTTCATCAATCAAATGCTCAAAAACAGAATGGTGAATCTTTTCCAAACTTCACAGAGTGATTCCTATTATTATTGTCCACAATTTGCACTATAATTTATTTCAATCGGTCAAGTGGGTACAGCAACCTTAATTACCCTGCGCAAATGGACATCAAGTTGTAATCCATTTAAAACGGTCAGTTTTTGTGTAGCAGCCACTTTTTAAGTCTTTAACAGTTTAGCAACAATATGTAACTCCCATTACAGCCTCCTGCGTGAACGCTAGAGGCATACCCCGCGCCACACATTAGTCTTGGTTCTCTGTTGTGCGGGGGGGGGGGTACTCTCAGTCCTGTTGGGGGGGGACGCTGTTATGTCTGGCTGCAGCGTGACTGGGGTACCCCATCTTCCCTGCTACAGGCCTGACTTGGGTACCACCCTGGAAAGGACCAGAGACCAGGGGGGGGGTACCCCAACCCCCTGTGGATCGACCTGTGAAAACATAACCTTCCCGCATCCTTCGGAATGCGTGCGGTAATAATGATTAATAGCACCCTCCTGTGACCAAATTATGAAGTTGAAGTTGCTCAAAATGTCTTGGAAGTCATGCAGAAATGTATTTGGATGATTTTGAGCAACCTGGAACTTTTTGGCACAACGACCCAATTTTTAGGCCACAGGTTATAAACTGAAGTGCATAAGAAACATGCTTCAGGTGATTTTTCATCAGTTTAATTTTTTTGACCCACGGATCCCAAATTGGGTCATTGGGCCCATGGGGTCACGATGAGTCGAAAATTCAAAGTTGCTCACAATATCTTAAAACAAATTTTGGTTTCAAAAATTTTAAATCTCTGGACTTTTGGGGGATTGGGGGGGGGGGAGGGGCGGAGGGGGTCCTTGGTAGGCATTTTGTTTAACTTGTCTGGGGAGTAGACCATGAGTTCTACACAAAAAATTGTTGGGACAATAAGTGAAGTCCAGAGATCAGACGCCCACAACCTACCAAAAATCGTTCAAACACACGCTATACCGAGAAGACAAGTTGATAAATTGAAAATCGTTCAAAATTTCAGTTAATTTTTGAGCGGCCAGTTTTTTTTTTTACTTTTTGGTTTCGCAGTCATCTTTGTCCGAAGAAGATTTATGTTATTTATCATACTGACTCGCTACCGGGGGGTGAAGAGTAGCCGATTCAGGTTTGCAGCTCAAAATGAAATAATTAACTCTGGCACAACTGAGGTTACGTCCAACTGTAGAGAGCCTAAACATATAAAGCATTGCAGACGACTAGAATGATACACATTTATGACTCCAAAAAATAATTTTCAAAAAGTACGCTATTAATGATGTCCTCAACGAAGAGAACGATCATGCACATTCGATCGGCTCAACATGATTTCAAAATAATTGTCATGATAAGCTTTCCACTCACTTTGCTAATAAAATTGAATAAGGCCCAAGAATTTGGAAGCATTGCCCCGAAATGATATCAACATCTTGACCGTTGAAACCTCAATCTATTTTGCACATTTTCGTGCAACACAATTTTATCTCTGTGCTACATTCTGCCAATATTGTCTAACTTGATCCCCCAAGATAAACACAATAAATCCCTTTGAGATAGATCGATCGACCAAAAGTTATAATCAAATGATGACGCATACAAATATATGATTAGAGACACAAATAATTCGTGCCAACATTGTGTTCAAGAAATACATAGTGCATTTCTGCTGCCACAACGAACTATTATTCTGCCAAAAATTAGTCTGGCTAATAATGTAAGCAAAAGATTCTCTTCGTCCTCACAGGACAAAAGACTGATGCTCGCTCATCAGAAATAGCATATATCACTAATTTTTAATATTTATAATCAGTACTAAAACAAGTAATGCATTGCTTCCAAAGTGTGGATCTTCTTCAGTTTTGTCTATTGCAAAAACGCGGTAATTTTGCTATAGTATATGCAACCTTTAGACACCATAACACGTTCATACGACTTATTTAAAAAAGAATAACAACTGTACTGCATCCTGGGCATAAAATGTTGTCTTTCACAATGTGAAAGTACTGTCACTCTATCCTTTCCTCTCATGGGGTAAAAACAATATCCTAGATAAAGTCGAAAACTTAAGAAAACATAAAGTGTACTGTACTTCAACTTCAATCGTGTTATTTTGCCTTTGCGTGATCAAAATTACTACCCTACCAATAGGTACATATCTGGAAATGATGGCTTTTCTCCAAAAGTCACCTTTTTTGCAACACCCTTAAATTTCACAACAACAATAAACAAGAAAGTTATCTCTAAAATGTAACACTGCAGCGACACAATTTTTTCAAAAATATTAAATGGTAACAAAAGAAACCAAAACGGCTTTTCTCAAACGCAAGTTATGCTAATTAGGAGTTGATGAGCAATTCATATACTAAGGACTTCATACCGTACGATCAAATTTCTGAACACTTTTAAGATTTTACGACCTTTTAGTCCCTCAGACTTTGAAGGAGATTATCATTCAACCAGTATTGGTAACCACTATACCGTGGTGCTTACTGCAATAATTTCCTTTTTGATTGAAATAAAGACTAGCATTTGATTTCAATGACCACAAGCGAGATCGACATGACCACTACTACAAATAATATACTTTGTTTTGTCGTTATGGCAAATCAATCGGTGCATCTAAAGGGTTACAGAAATTTAAGTCCCGAAACATTTCTTCATCCACAGACATAATCCCATTGGCAAAAAACTCGTATGAGCGATCGAGTCTGTTTCCTTTGTACGTGTGCTTTCCACAAAGAGAGAACAATCTGCATTTGAAGAGGAACGTTTCTTGAAACCCTTCAATTAGCCTTTCTAACTTGCAATAAATCAAGTTCACTTACATTTTATTTTCTCATCTCTTCGACCCCTTGTTAACAATACTAATCCACAAACTAGGTCCTTGAAGCTTAAACCCTTTGACGATCCTCCAAATGCCAGAAACATTCGCTGAAAAGACACAATTATCTACATTATCACGTAACACACGCAACTCAAAAGTCTAAAACATGTTATTAAATGAACATAACAACAATGTCTGACATGATCCGTACATTCAGAAGGCAAATTACAATAATAATAACCAGGTCCTGATTTTTAAGTAAAGAAATATAAATTAACTCACCTCTGACAATTTGGCAGGTACCCCATCACCCAAGACTTCTCTAACGAAGACCTGCTTGGTCATGTATCCATTTAGGGTGGATGATCTTTTAAATGCATCTTTCAGCCGCTTGAGTTCAGCATCAGTTACTGAAAAATAGTTACTAACTACCTATCAAAAGATCCACCTAGCAGCAACTCAGGATCTAGAATTTCAATGTCCAGGGTAGGTCTCCACTTGTAGATCACCATAGATTAGCTACTGTTATTTTAGTACTTCTGTTCATTTCCAACAAGGACATTTGAATTATATTATATAATTTATAATGTATGCTTTTTAACTAAGCAGTAGTATGTACTCTCTGAAATATGACAGTTCAGTGCATTATTCTAAAAAATAAACAGGATTTGTGATGACGGAATTAGAAATGTTAACACATTTTTCCGTCATAGAAATAAACCAAATGTTTGTACTTTGTCATCTTACCTCGTTTAACGGCATCTTCATAGGTAAGAAAACACGGCTTAGAGTCTTTAGCACCCATTCTTCTCAGCTTTATGTATAATCTACATGGTAAATTTGATGAATATTTCCGAGTACCTCAACAATACCTCAGTACCTCCATGTTTGGTCACATGATCTAGTTAAGGACTCTCGCGATGTTCTCCGAGACTTTTCGGTGGTGCGGCTAAACCATGGTTGTATTAGTGAAGACAAAAAAATACACACTGTAAATAGCCCAGTCCAGTGTAGTTTATCTGTAAAAGTATTTCCAGCGGATTCAGGGGCCAATACAGATATACGACAGACACGCGATCCACGGACATTAACCCAGTTAAATGTGGATTGCCACAGATATTTTATCCCTTCAATGCAACTGTTAGAAAAAAATTTGTTCAGTCTCGTTGCATTAACCATCCCATGAATGTGGGTTTTTATGCCAAATTGTTTATCCACTAATTAATTCCAATTTTCCAATTGAAATTTTAGTGCATTTTTCAGATGAACATGGATTCAACAGGGTATTAAACAAAGGGAGCTTCAAGAAACTTTTGTTCTCAAAAATATTTATGCTCCAAATGAGGATGATCCAAAATTCTTTGTACAGGCTCTGGAGTTTTTTGATAGGTATGAAGGAAAACGAGCCATCATGGGTGATTTTAACACAGCTTTAGATGCTGAACTGGATAGGTCCACATCAGCCAGCAGTAACAAAAAGTCCACAGAAATTCTGAATACCAGAAACAAGAGGCCTTGACAAATGCAGACATAGAACTTTGGCATAGAACTAAACTGGATCATGAAATTCTTACTGAGGAAAAGTTTGTGGCGCAAAAATAAGGTTTTCTGTGAGTGACCCATTTAAATTTATGTAGGGCTGAATTTATACGTAATAGACTATAATTTTCTTGAAGATATCTCAATGATCATTTCATATTACCAGATTGTATGCAAAGATTGCAAGCCTGCGGTGAACTGTAAAATAGATTTGGACTGTGAGTAAAATACAAAAAAAAAACAATGTTCAGTTTATGAGTTTGGTGATGCCAGGCATATAGATGTGTATTTGCTAGCCAATTGCGAGGCTCTGCCTCTACCCAGAGCTACCAATTTTGGAGTTTTTCCAAGGAAGAAGAGGCAATTAAATCAACTCTGTGTTTTGACATATTTTCATTTCAGGTAAGCAAGAAAGTCTTGCAAGACTTAGCTGCAGCTACAGTTGGTTTTAATATGATAGTCACTGCAAATGTATTATTGTTGCATCTCTAAATTATATACATACTGTGTAAAGATAATTGTCTAGTTTGCACTAATGCCAAACCAGTTAATAATGGGAGGTTCTTTTGTTGGTAGTATGTTATCGGTGCAGGGTCTCAGGCATGACTGAGACTGTGACTGTTAGGTGAACCTCGTGTCTGGTAACCTCTTGATGGGTCTTTTGAACCATTTCAATGATGACCAAGAGTTATGTTCAGTTTACCAGTTTATTGTACTGTACAATCTATACTGTGTGGTAGCTCTCAGGTCTCGGTTCTATGGCAAAGAGGCATCTGGTGATGCTGGCTTGAAGCTGATGATGATCTATTTTCATGCCACACTCTAATGTGCAGTGTCTTAAGTAGTAGGGATCATCTGATGGTGATTGGCTATGAGGGGCAACTGCTACTATTGGCCATACACTTTGGGTGGCTCCATGAGGCTCCACACCAGTGAGTGTGTAGTCGACAGTGGCACAGTACTCGGTACCATGCATTCCTCCATTACCCGGTTTGAACTTTGATACTTGTATTGAAGTTCAACTGCCAATTTTAGCTGGAGAATACACACTAAGTTCTAGCCTAACTTAAAGTCAGTGGGGAAGCTTGGGTCCACTGCTGTAGATTATGGTGCTACTTTTCATGTGGGGTAATTGCTTTGTATGTGAGAAACTTTCCTGCTTTAAAGTGTATTCTCAATTTTGAATTTTTGAAGAGAGCATTTCACTTTTGATTTGTGGATGTGAAGTACAATTTGCACAATGCAAAGGATAGCTATCACAGATATCATTTACAGGTGATGTAATTCTTCTGGGTACTTCTGTGTTTCAGTCAGTTGGATGAGGAGTCATCTGGGCAGTTCTGCTTGTATTGCTGCATTTGTTAACTTCTCTTTAACTTCTGATTCCTGTCTGTAATTAGACTAGATGCATGTAAATACAACATTAACATAGCAATTGATCATTTTGTGTTGGATGGGGTTTTTAGTATGTGGGTTCCATTTTCTGAAGTAAAGTTTATTTCAGGTTGCTGCAGTTCTGAGATGCTGTTAGTGATAACTGAGCCCCCTCCCTTACCCTTACCAATGTAGTTCTGTATCAATCACTGAAAATAAGGATTTATCAGGTTACTTTTGAATCAGTTTGGTCGCAAGTCATCAGATGTGCTAATCTGTTCATCTGGTTGCAAACTGCAATAGATCAGAGTGGTAACAGTGCTCTACACAATTGTTAACTAACAGATTTTGTGATAGAGTTGAGCTGTATCCCAAAAAAAAATTATGGGGTACTTCTCTGTACTGAGTCGTAGTAGATCTTGTACTGAAGCACTTGGTGATTTCCTGAAGAAAGTGTTTGCATGACTACAGCATTGGTATGGGTCAGTTGTCCTGTGGGGTTTCTTGGGTATACCTGGAATAATTCAATACATGTATTAATTTTGCTTATTGTCCAACTGATTTTTTGAACGTGTACTGGGATCCTAGGTTCTTTAAGCTTGTTTTTGTGATTTTCTAGTTAAAAAAAAACTCTGCTAGACTCCTTCCGTGCTTCAGTGGGGAGTACTTGAGTATCTTTCTACATGGTAACCTGTCTGGGGTGGTCTCTGGTTACTCATTGTGGGGAAGGTCTTGCCACAAGTTTAAGTGTTACCTGTAAGAACAGAATTAATGACAATGAGTTGTGGTTGTATAAAAAAATATGAGATAAAAAATTATTTAGTGGTAACAACGTTTATGATTTTAATTTGTTTGTGGGGCCATCAAAGGATGGCCAGATGAATAGATGAATGGAGGGGAAGTGGTACGAGGCAATCACCGTGCTCTGCAAAAATGGTTTAGTGGGTGCAGCAATCATAGCCAAGATGAGGCATTCTGATCTCCATTAACCCTGTCTTGTTTCCCTGGCTAGGTACTATGTTTTAATCGGGACTTAAAACTGGTGTGTTGGTTTGTTATTATTTGACAATAAAAATGTTTGGTTTTGTATTACCTTGGTTCTTTGTGTAGCAATCTTACTACCTGACTTGATGGCATGTATCAGACTTATTTCTATTAGTGTTGTGTATCTTGTTGTGTCCTCTAGTCTTCAGACTGGTGATGCTGGCTTGAAGCTGGTGATGATCTATTTTCATGCCACACTCTAATGTGCAGTGTCTTAAGTACAAGGGATCATCTGATGGTGATTGGCTATGAGGGGTGACTGCCGCTATTGGTCATACACCTCAGGTGGCTCTGTGAGGCTCCACACCAGTGAGTGTGTAGTCAACAGTGGCACAGTACTTGGTACTGTGCAATGACATGTCTGTCTCAAAAGGCTGTTCTATCAATAGAATCCTTTTATAAAAAGGGAGGTGTAATATACTAAGCCACATCATGTTTGCATCCCCACATATCATTAAGGTCTTGCATGAACTAATGTACTGCATAAGAAGGACTCTGAAAGATCAGTCACCAGTCATTACTCACAACATGTAAACCAGCACAAGCTACCATACACACCCTGAAGGAACAGCAAAAATTTCAGACTAAAACAATCAGTAATTTCTGACCTATTAAAGTCAATGGGTGAATTTTTTTCAGGGATTTTTACCTTGAAAATCTGCAAATATCACAGACATCTGAGCATTCAATTTGAAAGTCATTACATAGTTTGAAAGGTTTGTGTAGTGTAATTTTTTGCCAACTACTATTAAAAGTTAATTGTACAAGGAATCAAAGAAAATTAACATTTTGTCTAAATACATCTTTTTACTGATCAGTAATTTCTGATAACTGCACACAACTGGTTCAAACCAGTTCAAACAGGTTTTCTTGACCACTAATTTCTGACTCTCCTACTGTTACTATTGCAAAGCCCATTAAAGTCAATAATTTCTGACACATTGTCAGAAATTACTGAAGAAAGTTTAGTTGTCAGAATTACTGATTGGGCATTAGTCAGAATGTTCTGAGCATGTGCTTGTTTTTGTCACTTTAAACCTACTTCGAAATTGAAAACTTTAAATATGGCTATGTCATTTGGTGCATAACACAAATATACAATTTTTTATGCAAGAATTAGTTTTGTAAGGTCACCTGTGGAGATTGCACCATTCAAAAAGTGAAGTTCCCATAGATTTACATTGTAAAGCCTTTGTCAGAAATTTGTGATATCTCCATTTTAGTCCAAAATTTTTGCTGTTCTTTCAGGGTGATACAGTTCTATCATACCATCATAGCTATTGGGAGCTCAAATATATATAGAAGTGAACTACAGAATTATTCTTTGTATCAATATATCGAACAGGATTTTTCTCACAGTAATTATAAATGGACAACTTGAAGGAAGTTCAGGAATTTCAGACTGCTCTGAAAATGACAGACAACTCACTGGTTATTATTAGGGTCATCTGTCAAAAATTCTATTTGAAAGCAAACACAAGTAGCCAAAACATTTACTAAATAAATATTGCTACATAATGTGAAATTGCAAATTTAAAAGTAATTGTAATTTGACTAATTTTTTGTGGATTAAATAATAACCTGACCTCAATTCAAAGACCAAAGAAATTTTCCCACCTGGAATATAAAAAATCTACTGATTGAGCTCATAAACATCTCATCCTCAGAGAAGCTTAAAGGCTTGTAATAAATCCTCAAAATCAGCAATCAGCACACCCTAATTATTGGTAAGCAATGCCAACAAAAACCAAAACCCACAATTTCTGTAAAATTCATTTCTAGAATTCCACTATTGCCCTGGTAATTGCAATTAATTACATACCATAAATTGTATAATGTTTATACTTACCAGATTTGCTTTTCTACACTTGGTTTTAGGGATTGCCTAAGCTTGAGCAATTTATTGTGAAATGCGGACGCGTAACAAAATATTGAGAAACTTTAAAGGGAGCTATGTGTTTCTCTGACTTATGATGAAGCAAAATCGACTAGTGTCAACGTTATAAGTAATATAACTATGAATTTAATGGGTGAAAATGGCGAAAATATTGTTGGTAAACTGGGAGAAAAGTCGCCTTAATTTGCACCATCAGCAGTAAAAATCTGGTTGTGGACCCTGGACCAGGCTGGAGTGATCTGAGAAATGGCACAGTGGTGAGTACCATTATGGCATATTTTGTGTGTTATTTACCCAAGGTTGTTAAAAAGTGTTTCTCTTTTGGGTCGGGGATGTGTTAGTTGCCTGCTGTACCCAGCCTGTCGTTGCAGATTAGATCTACTATCAGCCTGGGAAGGACGCAAGTGTTCGACGTACGTCTTTTGTATATTTTTCCCAGTGTCTAACAACTTGATACACCCGTCAGTAGATCTATTGCTGTAGTTTTTTCTTCAAAAGCTTGCTGGTTGATTCCTCGGTAAAGGTAAAGGTAAAAAATGCCTGCCCAGGAGCGGATCCAGGGTTCTCAGTTGAAGGGGCGCCGACCCTCCGGGGGCTGGGGCAACATATGATTTTGTCAACTCCCCCCCCCCCAAAAAAAAACTGCATGAAATCAAGGAAATTTTAATCCGTAAGGGGGAGGTTAACGGACCCGGATGCCCCCTAGATCCGCCAATGACACCGACATAGAGTTTGCAACAATAAATACTATTGTAGAATTGCGTTACTAACAGTCAGTTGAACAAACAGGATCAGATGAACCAGAAAGTCAGAAAATGTTTCCCAAAGCAACAGTTCTATCAGGGAGACCTAAACATACAGGTCTTCGAGGAACGTGGGATCAAGCTCACATTCAGTCACTATAAGAAAAAGTTCATTATTTAACTCCCGGAAGAATCTCAACACATTTCAATCGATGCTACTTTTCACCCATACGTATTATTTAGGCACAATTTTTTACGGAATATACTTCCCGGGGTTAGTAACTCAATGTGCAAGTTATTTCACAGAGCATGTGTCCTTCGTGGCTTGAGAGTTCATTTACGGATGGGAAGGGATTGATCTGGATTTCACTGCTTTAGTATGAAGTGCAAAGTGTCGTATTTATGTCTTAATTGAGTGTTAATTTTCAGGGTTTTTTTTATCACAACGCGAATTGTTCAATGAAAGTAGGCATTTGGTGACATGTGTTCTGGGCATTTTAAATGATACATGTTAATTTACTGAGGTATGATACAGTATTCTTACGTAGACGATGGGGTAAATTCGATGGGCAGGAAAATAAAGACTGCTGAAGTATTTTCGAACGCCAGAAATTATTGTTTGTCAGACGCATACAGTGGCGGATCTAGGATTTCCCAGACGGTGGGGGGGGGGGGGGGGCGCCCACCCCCAAGGTGGGGGTGCTAACCTCCTCTTTTGCCAAATTTTTTCCCAAAAACTGCCTGAAAATGAAAAAAGTTG
>JBCAUG010578156.1:0-12711 GCA_038406175.1 Haplosyllis leylae | reverse complement strand
CCCCCCCCCCCCACCACTCAGAAAGCAGCCACCTCATTGGTCAATAATTCAACATGCTGGCATCAGCCATGTTGAATCATTGACCAATCAGAGTTGAGCTTTCAAATTGACCAATCAGGTGGCTGCTTTTATTGTCTGCCCTATTAGCCAACATATTGAATTATTAACCAATCAGAGCTCAGCATACAAAATGGCCAAAAATTGACCAATCAGGTGGCCGCTTTCTGGGCACTGCCCCCCCCCCCCCAGTATAGAACACCCACTTTTACCCTACAAACATCCAAATTCCCTGATTTCCATGTGTCGTGGTCACCCTGCAAATTCTTGTTGGTTTGGGACTGGGGTGGACTAACCAGAATCCATTTTGGGGTAACTAGAATTTGGGCAAAACAGAAGTACAGTTTGCCCTCCCCCCCCCCCCCCAAATTTAAATTGGTTTACTCAAAATTCCAGTTTGTCCCTTCTCTTCGAAACTGGAGAATTAAAAAAAACACAGTGAATTTTGAGCAAAATTTGTTTCAAAATGAGAATGCTGTGAACCATTTGTGGAATTTTCAGTATTCACAAACCAATTCATGAGGCGTCTCATCACAAAAAAATGTGCCTCGTGTGACACCGTTCTAAAAGGTTATTATTTTAAGATTTTAAATATTTATAAAAAAATTCTTTGGGTTCCCCCCCTCAAGTTTCCATGGTCCGATGACCCTTCGTAAGAATATGTTACAATTGATCGGAGTTCTACTGGGAAACAGGTTAAAAATACAGGTAGTACTCAATGACTCATCACAAATGTTCACATTATGTCAATGATCAGATGGCTGTGACGCCAACTTTATGAAGAGATACCTAATTAAACATGAGTGCGAGTCCAGATACTGTCAACTATTTGTGGGTACACGTGTCACAAAACAACCAATTTCCTGTCCCAATTGTCAATTTTGAAGACAATGAAGATGAGACTCGTCTCTGAACGCCAACGTTGATTGCTTGTTCGAATTATTAATAAACCATTCCTGCCACTGCTGAAAACAAGGATCCAGGTCCTCTGAACCCAATCATTTTCAAGTATTTTTTGTGGGGGGTTGGCAAAAATAAGATTGCCCCCCCCTGACTAGTACCCTTGGTTTGCCAATGTTCCAAGGACATAGGAAGACTACACGTAAATGTTTTGCGGTATCCAGGGCAATGTTCATTTTCGTCAATTACATTTCCAGTCAAAAGAAGTTGTGCTATAGCACTCAGCACATGTAACATGGACCACCCAAGTCTTAATCTGATCCTGATTTTCAATTTGATCGCTAATAGAGTTACAGCTGATTAAAGCTTTCAGTACAGGTGAGCAATGCAATAACTAATGCCAACATTCCAACCAGTAAATATAATGTTGAGTTTCCCTGGCCAATGGACGCAACCATGAGTTTGCTCTTCTGAATTATAATTATATAATCTGCCTCCACCATAAAAGTATGAATGAAAATGTGTTTACTTGCCGTTGCCACAGAGCAAATGAACTTAATAAACTAATGAATAACCGATCGCTCCATCTTCCATTCCGAAATGATTTCATAAAATATGAATGCTGACCCTGGTTCAATTCTGAAAGCTTCTGTGTGCCGATTGCGTTTGTGGGTGACATAATAAATCTGATCGATTTACTAAACTAATTAGCATAGATTTAAAGCTTTCCTGCCATTGTTTGAGGCATCAGATCTTTTGTGTTTAATATCGGGATGAAAGTTGTGACCAAACAATGGTGCATATTAGCTCAAATAGAACAAGAGCACCTGCCTACATTTACGTTTCGTGCATATAAGAGGTAAAAGCATCATCTACTGATCCATCCAGCTTCCAAAATCGGGTGACCCTCCCTGTTTTGATAAACCTGATTACCACGGCAACGGTAAACAAACAAGCCGATCACATCTCGCTTAATTCGCTCTGATCTCTCTCCATCGCTCACGGATCAATGCAAGAAGCGGGTCTGGCGTGCCAGACAGCTTCTTCCATAGGAACAGGTGGATTTCAACCTTCTAAATTGGGCTTTTTGATGCGTGCCCCACACCTATTGTTGACATAGCAACTGGTCGTAAACATACGCAATGATGCAAACTCAACGTTCAATCCTGTGTGGTTAGAGATACCACTTGGTAAATGACTATCAGGTTAACAGAATAAGACTTTCTCAAACTGTACAGCGCAGTTCCCTTTGTACTCCTGCTATTTTTGTTTCAGCAATTGTGGTCGTGCTGTTTCCAAGCCCAGCTTTTCCAGATCAATTATTTTCAATTTATAAATGCCCAGCACCACTAGGGAGAATGATCCCGGTTAGAACCTTTGCGTGTCATCACGACAACGCCGTAAATGAATTTGTAAAATTCTCGTTAATGCCAAACTAGTTGATTAAGCGTTCATGCATGGATTAACGAGTTCTATCATTGTTTTTAAAATTCATTGATCATTCAATATTGATGGTTTGCGATCGATATCAGGTACGATCATCCGCTGAGGTTCAATTATTGTCTATTATCTTTGTTGATAGATTTCTTCCGACGTATATCACCTGTCCTTATTTCTAGATGATGTCCACAACAAAAGTGGCATTCTGCTAATTTATATCCATCTAAAACGTAATGGACAAAAATAACTATTCATCAATAAACCATAACGGCGGTAAATCATTCTTCACGGGGAGTCGCGGTAGTTTCGGTTGAAGAAAACACAATGCTAAAATGTCAATAAAAGTAGTTTTTGCTGAATCATTATTACTGCGTGTTAAAATTGCTCATTACCGCGAGTACCTGTAAACATGACCTTTTTCTTTTTAATTACTCTTCCACGTTGAAATTCTCAACAACATCAAACCTAAAAGAGCGCGGGTATGTCAAATTTCATCAGTCATTTTGTAAAAATTCTTTGAAATCTGTGAGGGGCTTTTGTGCTTTCCCACAAGCGCAATAGATAAAACACATTCACATAAATTTTCTAGCCCTCTAGGTCATTTAGACATTCATTAATTGCCATCCAACGTGTTTTTGGCGCAATCGCTGGCAATTCCATTCAAATGGTTGGAGACTTTTTATCCGCGTGCATGTGAGAAATGAATCCAAAATTAGACTGCACCAAAAATGCTTGACAACCCACCCATAACAACCTGAACAGATGCCAAGTTTGGCGAAACTACTGTTTTAGTATTGCCAAACGATTTGGCAAATTACAGTGTTGGACTGAACTGTTAAACGCGATGTCGGCTTTGTGATGATATCTACTTTGCATGTTCCTATTGTAACTATCACCTTTTGGCAACTGTTAACATCGATCTCTACTCCTATCTCTCAATGTTTCGCAACAGCTTCAACCAAGAAATACTACTTAACCCTGAATCACAAATACGGAAAGTGATCTATCCATCAAACTAAATATCGTTCGTTATTGACAGTGACTAATGAGCCAACTAGCTCGGCAATGACATGCAAAATTCACATAATTCGACATGGTTACTTGTTTGCGATCAATTTCTGTGCGTACGTAGTTTCTAACATATGATTTGCGAGAATAGTTATAAAATATCAATAATGTTGTTTGTTGTTAAAAGAGATGTTTATAGTTACGACCTCAAACACAGAGGTGCCAAACAAGGACAAAGCTCCATTGACCCGCATTTATTCCACAAAGATACTGTCGCTATAGTTTCCTTCGCACACACATTACTTATTTATAGATCAAGGTCACATAGGGATGATGTAACATTCAATACGGTCGCTTTTGCTGTATCATTTCCAGTAAATCATTTCTCTTTCGCGTCACATATGTATTGAACAGTTACACAAAAAGTAGCAAGTATTATAATGGCGATCTATTTTTGTCATAGAGGTCTCGTTTATCATTGACTATATTATCTGAGCCTCTATTCATGTCAATCAGGTGTCTGCGTAGCAACGTGTTATTACTGACACTGGGTGCATTTTTGCTACGACAAGATAATTTGCCCTAAGAATTCACAGTAGATAAGGTTCTTCACTGAATTTAAATTGCTTTAGTTATCTCTACAATTGCCGCGGCTACTTTCCTCGAGAGATAATTTGTTTTAACACGCTACACTTGCAGTCAAGTGATATTTCAAGAAGGTGTTTTTAAACTCATAAGACAAGACCCAACCGTTTTCCATTTCTGTCATAAATAGTCAAATTCACAAACAAAACGACAAGCTTTTCAGAAGCGGATCATAATTTCCGAGATAGTTTTATATCAGAAAATCTCAACGGTCTTATTTCAATCCAACAATTTCCTTCAAATATGAAAAAGACAAACTCCTTCATCATTTAAATTACATTGCTTCTATTTAGCCCGATGCTGTGTCATTCCTTATTTAATACCGTTTGCTACAAACTCAATCAATTTGGCACAAGGAAAAAATCTCAACAAAGAAGCTGTAGATTTGCACAGTATAAAATATCTAACAGTACCAAATCAACCAATATTTATATTCGTTTCCCCCCTACATCAAACACAAAACACGAAAGGCAACCGCTGCTAAGTACGGTGTTTTCTTTCTGCATCACTTCCACAGTCATCTCAATAATTCA
The DNA here is from genome assembly GCA_038406175.1 of Haplosyllis leylae. NCBI lineage: Eukaryota > Metazoa > Annelida > Polychaeta > Phyllodocida > Syllidae > Haplosyllis > Haplosyllis leylae. The sequence continues at coordinate 8,128 of JBCAUG010578156.1, read as the reverse complement.
TCATAAAAACCTTGCTGACTGTTTTTCCTATTGAACACTTCACTTTACATTTACGCTAATAGCAGTTTTTCGGGTGGGATTAGGCTTGTTTTCTTGATTATATATCTCCATAGCAACTAAATAACAAAAGGATACAGAGGATACAGGCTGATGGTCGGTATATTACTCTTTATGGATTTTATCAAACCTGCCACTAGTAAATCTAGTAGCAGCTACTAATTAGCACAGTACCACCTGCCCAGCATACGAATTGCCTGGACGCGTTTGTTTGATCTTGGCCAACCATTAAAAATTGGGTCCTTTATAATTTCAAGTCTGTTCAATGTAGAAAATAGAACAAGTCAGAAGTTGTCAAGTCACGCAATATTAAACTGAGAAAACACGATAAACGAAGCAATGATTGAGAGTTCTGTAATGTCATCTGCTATTTACATTTGTATTGATTGACCAAGTATCACAAATAGAATATCTTGCTCTTTTTTTCCTTCTTGCTGAAATTAAGCATACTTTTGTACAAAACCCTCAATTACGAATAGCTGAACACCCACCTTTCTTCGACAATATTCCGTCTGCTATACCACTTTGTGGCCTGAAAAGCGAAACGATGCCAGCTGAACGCTATAAAACGAAAGTAAAAGTGGCATACAATTCACACTTGAATGATCCAGTTAATGAACTTTGGACTTGGTAAGACCTTGCATCTCAACAATACATTTCATTGACGTTATTTTTATTACTGTCATAATATTTTCATTTCGACGCGGATGATCTGATCTGCGGCCTAAACCCCAAAGGACGTTAAGAGCAATAATAAATAGGCAATGGTCCAACCAAACAAAAGGTAGATGGGATAGAAACAGAGGTCAGCATAATTTATCTATCATCCATTAACATGTCATACTCCGCAAAGCCCATCAAGACAAAAGGATATTAATCCTACTGGCTTAAACCACAACAATGATTAATCATATGATCAATAGTTTCACGCTTCTAATGCTGATTAACATGCACAAAAACAAACGTTAGGAGGTGAAAACCGTCATTGGACATTCAAGTATGTGACACCTTACTGCTTGTTTATGCAGCTCTCGTCCCTTGGACAGAATGAACGACCCATTCTTCCATTGCTGATCAGGAAACCTATCAATCATAGAGAAACCATTGCTGTCATAACTCTGTGAAATATTCGAAAAAGCAGTGAATGATCAAGAAATTATGCATGCAATCGCCACATACATTACGTCCGTTTGCTTTATAAATTTGTGCTCCAAATATTTTGCACTCAGGCGCATCGCACTGTACCTAATTTGGCAAATATGAACACAGTTTTTCATGAATTAATATCACTTGGATCTCAGTAGTTTGAACAGTGGACACAAAATGATTCAATTTATTTCTAAGGATTCTTTGTACATTATATGAGGCCTGGTATACCACATCAGTGCATAACCCCCGCATTACACGTTTCAGATATGCTGAACAACCCAGTCGGATGGGTGTGCCTGAATAGACTACATGCAGAATATACTTAATGTACCATCATTGTTATTTCAAATGATAGGCAAATTCTTCACATCTTTTTCAGTTTTGAGAAGTGTTCAGCACATGTACATAGCTGAATGTACTGAAGTGATATGCCCCACGTTTTTCATTATTCTACAAACAAAAACCTCTGTATATTTAGCCAGCCCCTGGTTTCACTCTTAAGAAGAGAAAGTACACCATTGAATCTTTTGATAAAAATTTCAGCTATTAAAAGTTTATTCAAATTCCAGCATTTCAACAAACACACGTTTACTTACTTTTGGGACTGAAATATGTGGCGGAAATGAAGACTAGATCTCCTGGTTTCATCTCGTCCTCACTCAGGCTGATCGGTAGAGTGTCGTACAAGTAACCCTGGTTCCATGGTCCAATCTTAAAGCCAAATTCCTTCCGCAGGTCCTTTACACATCGTCGCACCAATCCACAACAATCCAAGAATATTTTAGAGTTGTATTCAGTATCTGACATAGAAAAAATATGAAAGTACAAACAGATATGATTTAAAATGTCAGGTTTTAAAGCGATATAACTCAATGTATCACACAAACATTTTTTTCCCATCTACACTTTAAAACATATTTTTCTCATCAATTTACTGCGGAAGGAAAAAGTAAGGGGTATCAGAGATATCCAAGGGGAAAAAAACATGGTACTGGGACTTTTTTAGCTTCGTTTACTTATATTTTCTTTGGGATCACAACGTCGGTTGGAGATCTGGGCTTGTAAGACACCATAGCTTCATGGTGAGTTGAGCCAGCAAACGAAGGCACTGACAAACAACTTAGGAGCTGGAAGATTGATAGCTGAAGGTTACGAGTGTCATTCGTCTGAATTTTTTTTCTAAAATTATTAACCCTAGATTAACTAAAAATAAGTTAATGCTCTCTTATTTTAACCACAGTTTCTAAAAGTTAACAAACAGTGTAGCTTCTCTTTTTTACATTAATTAAAAAAATGTCTTTGGTATAAACACAATCTGTTACTGTATCTCAACTACGGAAAAAAAAGCATCAATTCGATAAACATGGTGACTATTTACCTTGTTGTTAGGGTATCATGTATGACTCATTGCCTTTCCCTCCTATTTCGATGCTGTAGTCGATGACATAATGGTATATAATACAATATATGGGCTACCAGCAACAATAAAGCTTTGTAAGAGCCAACATCCGTCGATTCCGCTCAACACGATGCCTGTTGCCACGTAGATAAACAAACTTTGACAATAAATTCAAGAGCTCAATGCGATATAATCTATATGCTGATGCATTTCTTTCTCTCTTTCTCTTCGACATCGCATATGACTCAATCGCTGTATTTAGATTTGATCAGCTTAGGTATCAATGGAAAGGGAAGTAATCGCATAGCTAAGCCTCCAGCTTCTCTTTTTTTGGCTCCGCACTGCACTTCGTGAACCTGCACAGTGGTGGCGGAGGTGGTAACGACCAACGAGAGTGGTGGTGTACACACATGGCTTCCACAAATAGCCAACTATATTCCAAACCTTGTTGTTTCTGCCGACTTCGGACACCTGGTACAGTAATACATAGCTTTCTTACAAGCATGTTGCTCAACCTAAAAGAAGCAGAACAGCACAATAGATCGTCATCACATAACAATATGTCCCAACAATCCTCATTGTTATAAGAATATCAATTCCCTAAACGAGAGGATTCCAAGCGGCTATCGAATGGCATGTGATTGGTTCATCTATGTCCGATGTGAACCAATAAATCTTAGCAAAGTCGCAAATGCCTTTTTAAGTAGCTCGAGAAGGATGTTTCTTCTTTCGGCCATAGATCTTTGAAAGCCCGAAATCCCTTTGAAGTGACCAAGAATTCAAAACCTGGACGTATTTCACGAATAGGTTGGGGTTCAACAGGATAATTCAGTTTCGTTATTGAAATCATGGCACAAAACCATTCACTGGTGGCTGAGACGAATGATGAATTCTGCCCTGTACATCTGCTGATCTTTGGTGGTATCTGTTGCTCCAATACATAAAGCACCACGCAAACTCCCAATTAAATTTCCTATTTTTCAAGATAAAAATATCTAACCCAAAATTAACATGATGAAACGCTTTGTTTCGTCCGAATCAAATCTTGGTATGTCAACGATACGGAACGTGTACTCTCAGTTTTAATTGGTAGTTAGCTGCACAAAAAAGTTAATAACAACGTTAATTGGGAGTCGTACGGCAACTGCAACTATGTTTTGAAATGTTCTTACACAAAGACTGAGATGGTATCAATACGACTAACACAAAAACGAAAGAAAGAAGACGGATATAATTTATGGCTTAAACCCCATAAAACTTTTAAGAATAGAGTAGAATAATCTTTTACCTTCAAAATATGTGCCTAAGTGGCGAAATTATCCTCGTTTAGTTAAATCAATTTAATTATTTTATGTTTTGCTTAACCAACACCTGAAATGCAGACATTTCTAAAAACGACATAATTGTAGATGTAATGGGTACTGCCAGAAATAATCATCTTATCGCATGTTTTATTAATCGTAAAGGGCTCCTTTATGACAGTATAATAGTTTATTTTGTACTTTCATTTCCCCTTTCTTCTCTCCTTTCGCCGTAAACATTTTGGTCCATTAAAGGGAAACGTTTTTGCAGCACGATGTAAAAACCAGATCTTCAAGATCACGTTACAGCATTTGTGTTGGTTATTTTAAGGTACACAGATTTATTCACGTTCACTGCTTTTATCTGTGTAATTTCACTGAGCCATGGAGTATAACATTCTCTTTGTGTTATTGGTATTCGCTGAAAGTCCCTAACTGCTCACCAAAAAATCGGGGGTAACTATTGATCACTTTATGGATAATGAATGTGTACTAAAAACACCATCAATTCCTCAGTAGCACGTCTGTCAAACTTTGACTGAATTCAAAAGTTGGAATCAAAACTACTCGATTTGGAACCACACGAACAGTATCTACTCAGAACAACGAAAACTGAATTCCCACAATCCAAAATTCTTTTAAAACTTAATTGAAAATAAATATCTTTTCAGAACCATTCACGCGATTACTGGGTTCTGTATTAACAGTGAATGGTTAAAAACTTCTTACAGATCATGTACCGGTAGTTGTTTGTGCAACTGCGGCTTATTTATGAGACCGGTATTTACCCATTGACACCACCCTTAACTTTGGTGGTACGTGATAATTTTGCCTTATAAAAAAATCAGTCTCAATTTTTTTTTATCAAAGAGGGTCAGTGTACAAAAAGTAGCGCGATATTATCCTCTGAAACCCGCTAAGGAAGGAGGCTATAATAATTAGATAATAAGACCTCTCAGTCTTCGGTTCATTGCGTAACAGCCAATCTTTTTTTTCATCCTAAACCCTTTAAATCTCTTGGCACACCGTAACATTCCTGTGATCATTTGAGTGGACAGTTTTAACATATCGTTGAACTCCATTTCCATTACATTCAAGCAAGAGAATCTTTGTCAAAATGCCCGAAAAATATACCCTAAGCTTGTATCGAGAGGTCTTTAAACTTCTTCAATACATTCCCAGGATGTATTTGGAGATCTATTTCGAGTGTGTTTTTTTCCTCAGTCTTGGTATTAGTTCAGTTCAAGTTCAATATTTAGTCTTGAGTTCAATCTACAGTTTCTGGATTTTCATCAAGAAATGTCTCAAATTGTTCAAAATGAATAAGAAAATTGGAAATCCCTTTGAAACAATAGTACTTTGGATGTGACGTGTGAAAAAGCATCAAAAAGTGAGAACTTGTGCAATAAAATGAGAAGATTTCCACATTTGACTCAGGGCAATGTCGCAAATTCTCACTTTTTTGCACGAATTTTCAACATTTTGGCACTTTTTGACTCGAGACTGAACTTAAGCTGAACTAGTACCAAGACTGAACAAATTGACTGTGTCATTAATTTCTGATGCTTAACTTCAAGACGCAATGTAAAAAGGAGCCAAAATTTCGATAAAATATTGCATTCAATGTACTTCAAACAAGTCGGAAAGACTACTTTTAAAATATTACACATTCTTACTGTTCGTCTAGTGCTCTTCCACGAAAGTATGTTTTGTGCCTTCAACGGACATTTTCTGTTGCCAATAAAGTTTTGTATTTCTTGCGTGGGTAGTTATGCATGTGAATACGGTGCATCAAAAATATGCTCATGATCATGATGGATCAAAAATAATATGGGGTGATATTGTACAAATACCCGTGCTTTGTCGAGGGAAACTTTCTGTTCCAGTTGTTCACATGGCCAGGTAAACATGGTTCAGCCCTACGCATATGATCAACAAACAAACACAAATAAGCCACTAAAATTTGCAATCTTTGTGAATGACAGACTCATGCCTTATACAAAATAGAACAGATTAGGGGTCGAAGAAAAAATATTATTTCAAATCACGGTGATTCGGTGTCCATCAATGGCCACTGTGAGAAGTAAAATATTTGGTCATCTTAGGTCTAAATTGTACCCATTAATTAGAAAAAGAGTGAATGAACAAGATTCAGTCGTGTTGTGAGCGGCCACAAAGACCCTTAAAATTCTTCTTCAAGCTAGTTATACTTCATACGAAATTGGCATGCAAAATTCTCTCGAGGTTTCGGTTCAACAGGTACGTATATCTATCACCTATTTTGACAAACACGAAGACCACAGTGTGGAACAGAACAAGAAAGAGAAGAAAGATCTGCCTTACAAGGAATAAATAATTGATGCGCTCGGTCAACGTGGCCCCCAGTCATGGAGATATGATCACAGTTCGGTTTTGGCGAACTACAAAGAAAGATGTCTTCTTTACAGTTTCCTAATGGCAACATTCAGACTTGGGTTTGTAACAATGTAACATGACCTGGGATATTCTTTTACTTATTTACACTAATGTTACAGTGTAACGTGCAAACCGGACATTTATCTACACACAGATCGATTGCTTCCTCCAACAAGAAAATATTTCATTTCAGACGACTTGTAGAAGAGAATTACCTTTGATTCCATCTGCATGTTTCGGCTGCATCGCATGAGAATAATCAAAGGACCATGCCCATTTCGTGACCCTCTCCAACAGCAATAGCAGTTCAGGCTTTGCTTTCAACAATATCAACGCTCCACGCTACAAGGACCCGCCCAATGGATATACTATTTTTTTTTCTCTGTCGTCTCCTGTTCTCTCTATTAAACAAATCACACCTGTTCAAAGTTCCATTGACTTGCACAGTGCCAGGTTTTTGATTCAGACACGTATCAACACTATACGGCAATTCATCATCGGGGAAATGTGTTTTCGTTAAAACACACAACAAAAACACTACTTACCATGTACAATTCAATTTTATCTGGCTTCAACTTTAACCATCACCAACATACGGTCAAGATTTTAGCTTATCAAATACAAATAGTGTATTTTCATACTTCTGAGAGGTCTGGAAAGAAAGTGAGCCATTCAAAATTTTAAAGGGGAATATCATACATAAACATTCTAATTCCACCTGAACAGACTTTACCCTACTGGGAATGCTTCTTTATTCCATCAAGGCGATCGCTAATATTTTCAAGTTTGCACATCATAACAGGTACAAAATGATGGGGAAAATTTTCCAGTGGCAAGATCTTATATGTTGGTATATTGGTTCCAAATAAGTATTAGTTCACATGGAATATTAGTTCCACATCTGAATTGCTACACTTTACACTTCAATTCAAGAGAGACAAGCAAGCAACTTCCCCAGCTTTTGGGCCCTGCGGTATGTCATACCAGACGAGCCACCTACACTGCTCAGACCACCTCAAAGTAGAACCACCACCCATCTGCATTCAGAGAATAGCAAATAGCAGGTCCTCACCACTTTCCTAAAATTTTGGGGCAAAAAGTCAAAACTAACCACTTGGCTGACTTGAAACGAGCCACCGATAATTTAGATGAAAAGTTGTAAGATAGGGAATCAATCTTCCCAAAACTAAATGTATTCAACTGGATCTGCATTTTGGGCTAATACTCTGAAAACACAAATATCCTTACGGGTTTAGGTATGCCGAGGAGACTCATAGCCCAGGACATGGTCATGAATGTTGCTGCCAAGGACAAGCTGTTTCCAAATACCTCCCATTGTAGCAGCATGTCAGCCACTAGCTGTGATCCAGCTTTTGGGATGTCATGCCTGGTGCCATCCTGGTTGTTGTCTCAAGTTCGCATTCCTAAAGGCTTTCGTAACTTTCTACAAATGGAAAGTCTACAGCACCACGAAACTGTAATATCACGTACATCTTTCTCTGAGAATATATTCGGAATGAAAACCTTGCTCTCATACACATATGATGTGATGTACCTTTGGCCTACAAACCGAGTATTTCATTACTCTCTTCGGGACACTACTGAGAAGCACCCTATACTGACCAAAAGTGAGCGCGCAAAAATTGCCAGATTACCCCAACCTGACACAAGTGCCACTTTACGCCTCCCTCCCCCCAAGAAATGAAAGGTTGGTATTTCTGGTCAGATCACCATATCACTTCAAATCAGGACTCCAGATTTCCACAGTGCCACTCCCCCCCCCCCCCAAAAAAATTTGGGGGCATTT
>JBCAUG010578045.1:0-14499 GCA_038406175.1 Haplosyllis leylae | reverse complement strand
TACTTTACTTCAATCTTTACAGATAAGATAAGTTATGGCTTGAGTTAATATAATGTAGAGGTTAGCACATAAGCAGACAGAATGGTGAGTTGAGTGAGTCAAGGAAAATGCGAAAGCAATATTCATGGTGAACGAAGCGAGGCTGGAAATTCTTTTGAAAAAATATAAATTGAGGGCCCTAAAATTCATGTTTAGCTCTTAAACTGTATACTTGGGCCTCCAAAGCTGGGGGTCAGGGGGGCCTGGGGCCCCCTGTATCCACCAGTGCTAATTGTTCTATCACTGTCAAGTGACATGTGTAGGTCACCAAAAACCCTCAAAATGTCCACGGCAACTCACCCATGGCAAGTCACCCAAAGGCAAGTCACCCAAATATATAATTAAATCTTAGATTAAATTTACTAATTCACAAGTTTATTTTGTCACTACAATCATATGATACACTGAAAAAAAAATGAATATAATTAAAATTCACTGATCACTATTAGAGTGTGTTGATTTATTCATGAACATGTACCAGCTTTGTACAGGCATTGAGCAATTGTGAGACAGTGATGGTGCCAACCTTCAACATCATTATTGGTGTGTATGATTCTCCCAAAGACTGACCGTGACAAACTGGGCCAGGGTGGATTTCCAGCCATCTTGATGCACTGTAGCTGGTCAACTCTTGTAGTGGTTGTGTCACAGCTTTTTCCTGGAGCTTTTTGAAGATAGGATCAGTATGCTCAGGTGGAAGGTATGGCAGTGACAGAAGTTTGCAGATGTATGTATGAGTGTATTCATCAGATGTGTATTGTAGACCAAATTCTTGTGCCTTGAGGCATATAGCCTGAGACCAGTGAAAGAAACATCCAAGTCTTGTAACAGAAGGAAACACCAGACATGATGGCAAATAAGAGTGGAGTTTGTCCACACTTTCACCAGATCTTTTGAATGCATGGAGCTGAGTAGATGGTTTGTGAACAACTTGGGTGAGTTGCCATGTGGGTGAGTTGCCTGCAGACCAAAATGTCAATAGAAATTATTTTTGACCAATTTTGATGACCTTCATATGTTAAAATTGGCATCAAAATGGGTGAACCTCATTGTGTCAATTTTTTTTTGTGAACCTCCACAGTTCACATGTTTGACTTCTGACATTTTACATCTTTTTGACAATTTGACATCTTTTTGACAATTTGACATTTTGACACACACATTGAAGCCACATCAGCATGCACAGGGCTACTTTTTATGTTTCAAAAGCTGTTTCCTCATAGACAACCATTGTAAAAAGTTGAATATATTTTCTGATCTCAAAATCACATTTTCTGGTCTTACTCAGGGTGTAAAAGAACATATGTGATAAAATGGTGTTCATTAGGTGTGTCAGTCCTGAAATGACAAGATTTGTATTCAGTTCTGATTAACTTAGTAACTCTCATCTCTAACATGTTTCCTTTATACCTATCTTATTCAGGAGCACTCAAATACAAAGCAACATACAAGCAGAATTTTCTCTTTTCACTGGGATGCTATAGTAGTCTTAATGGACTGATTATATTTTGACCTAATGTAGTATTCAGTAATAGGAAGACTAAATTCAGCCATTCAGCATATTAAATCAATCAAACCACATTATACAGTTTCTAATCTTTTGTTGGGTTTTCTGTTGTGAGACAAGTGGGCTAGGATGTCTTCTCCAGTTTAAGGTTCGATCTGTCAAATATCACAAAGTTATTAAATGCTTAAAGCAAAGTCTGGCATCTAACACGTATTTAAGCACTAGAACAGATCAAAATCAATTAAAATTCTGTTTTTCTTCACAAAGATAAGTGAAATATCCAAACTAAGTGAAACCCAATTTTTTCATAAAATTGCACTTTGTAAAAACGCGCTGGTATCGACACTTCTTTGTAAGGCCAGCAACTCGGTCTAGTTCGCCGAACGAGGTAGCCATTTTGTGTTTTGTCTCAGATTGACTTTGGTGATTTTACTTCTTACGCAGGCAAGTACAAATAATTGATCACGCCGAAAATTAGCTTATCTACGTTGTGTTAAGCATGCACTTAAATATTTATAAATGATTATATATGACTAATATATATCTACATCCTGAAGTCTGCTTGAAGACTGAATGGCCGAAAAGCCATGCGTGCCATCGTGTTCGGAAAAAATTGTCGATCTCGTTATAGATTTAGATCGATCTACAAAAAAAAAACGTGAACAATTTTACAGACTTACTGAGGAGTATAGTTCGGTCGTTACAAAGTAGGATTAAAGATCTAGAATTCAGTTTGGATCTGGAGTGCTCGTCCCAACATTTTAAATTTTCCACAGTAATAATAATATTTGGGACAATATTGTCTCATGAATCAAGATTCACAGTCTCTTATCTGTTAATCAGTATGAAGGAAATAATAAAAACGATTCATACTGTAAAAGGATATTTGTACGTAATGTTGAAGATACTTGATGCAAGTATTGTACCGTCCCACTTTGAGGCATGTCCATGTATGGGAACGAGAGCTCCAGATTGTAGAATGGCACATCAGTTAGTCTCCTTGTTTATGAAGTCTAAATACAAAGTGGATTAAATATGTAACATTCTTTTGTAGAATATGGCTGACGATATTGAAGAAGGGAACGTAGTTCGAATAAGGGGACTTCCTTGGTCAGCTAGTCACGATGAAGTACAGTCCTTCCTGGAAGGTATTACAAATCTGTGATGTAGACCTAGCTGTCTAGATTTATTTGTTTCCACATACGATGTTAGCGGCATGTACAAACACGATACTAACACTTCGCTATCTAAACAAGATATGCCTTCGGCATTGGTCAAGTGACTACAAAACCTTTGAGATTGTATGCAAGGGCTATTTTCCAGCACGAGGTTTTCCCATCGAGCCGGGGAAATCACAAAGATTAGTTTAAACCAGCAGTCTTGTGGATTTGATCAATCAGTTAATTAACCGTACTTCTTTAACCTTGCTAGATATTATCTGTAGTGCCATTTAAATTTGAAATTAAAACCATTTTAAGGCTTAACTGTACATGTATCATCTACAGGTGTAAACATTGTCGACGGAAAGCTTGGCATCCATTTCACATATGTCAGAGATGGTCGCCCAAGTGGTGAAGCGTACATAGAACTGGAGTCTGAAGAAGATGTACAAGAGGCACTCAAACGAGATAAACAGAACATGGGAAAGCGTTACATTGAAGGTTTTTAAACTTTTTGTGCTGCATGTGGGTAATTTCATTGAAAGGCAAAGAGTAACTGGTGATTTTGATAATAAGTTATAACACTGAAACGGTGGGAGGTGGACTTTCATCCTGAATATTTACAGCAGCTCATGAGTGACAACAACAAAAACATTTATGAATGAAACACGGTAGGATTCGAGATTTGGGGGATGTTAAGAGAGATTCTGTAGTTGTGCAGCAGTTGAATGTTCACTAGGACAACCTCGTTCCGTCCGAAAAATCCAAAAGAAAAAATGTGAGGGAGTGTGTTAACACCGGCACTGAAGAAACATCTGAGGAAACATTTATTTGCGGAGGGGGAACACTCGTAACGTTTAACAATATTATTTTCTAGTTTTTCGATCAAAGCGCAGCGAGATGGAATGGGTTGTAAAGAGAAATGGACCAAACCAACAAGCAAATATGGATGCGGTGGTCAGATTACGTGGCTTGCCATTTGGCTGTTCAAAAGAAGAAATAGCTCACTTCTTTTCAGGTAAAGTTAATTCACAAAAATATTTTCTTCGTGATAATAGTTGTCGGTCAATATTTGGTTTGCATTAATTTAATAAGTCGAAAGTTTAATAAAGAAAGATGAAATAATTTTCACTAGTTATAATTGAACTTTTTTTACTCACAGTGCGATTATTAACTTTTTCAAAATGCCACTGATTATTTTTGTTGCTTGTGAACTTTAGATGTAAACATAGCTTGTACCAAGTGAATGTTAAATGTGGATTAAAGTAAATTAGTAAACCACATTTAATTGTTCTCAGCCATCTGAGATATTGTTGGAATATGTAGCAAATAACATTTGTCTGTTTTGCTGATTTGTGTTATCTTTTTGGGCTGGGTGTTTAGGGTTGGAGATTGTTCCTAATGGGATAACACTGATGCACGATCACCAGGGGAGAACTACTGGGGATGCCTATGTACAGTTTGCATCACAAGACATAGCTGAGCAGGCTATGGCCAAACACAAGGAAAAAATTGGGCACAGGTGGGAATTGCCGGGCCTCCGCCGGGCGGGCGGTTGGGGTTGACCCCAGGCTATATGTTAATTTACTTTTTACAAAACTTCATTTAATAACGCCTCAGTGGTGGTTAGTAGAGGTAACAAGGCAAAGCAAGTATGGGCGAGTGGGCACAAGTGGAAGGCACGGGATGGAGTGAAAGTTGGAGGGCAGGTGAGGTGGGAGGAGAGTACACCAGTCTGGGGGATGCTGAACCCCGGGCGGGGGACACCATGGGACTACTAACAAGGTGGGAACCCAGGTGGGGTTCATGTGGTAGGTCGGGCATTTAATATCGTTTCATATCTCACATTGTGTAGTTTGTGTGCGTGCGTGTGTGTATGCGTTCGATTGGAATACGAGACGTGATACAGGTATAAGTGTACATTAAAGACCAGCCGATGATTCCGTTGAATGTGTTTACTCAAAAAGTTACCTGTAAGTAGCAGTGACTGTGTGGTTGCAAGTGCGTACAGCCGCTTCACAGTTCGATCAAATTCGCAACAGCCTTTATTTTAGACCAATTTCCTGATCGTCTAATTGTGGGAGTGTATGTCAGTGGGCTGTGGGTTTCTTTTTCGGCACGCAAGGGATAATTATGCTGTAAATTTGATTAATGTTATGACTTCTGGTTGATTGAAATTAGCGTTTTCATTCATTGGAAGGTACGCATATCCATAGCAATAAGACAGAAAAATTAAAAAAGAAATTATTGAATAAACTTGGTAATTTTTAGGGTTACCTGGTTCCAGAATTGCATGATATGATTCTATCTTCTAGGTACATAGAAATTTTTAAGAGCAGTATGCAGGAATTGCGAACGGCAAGTATAGGATCTCGAGGAGGACGTGGAATGGGCATGGGAATGGGTCGACCTGGACCTTACGATCGTTCAGACAGATTTATGGGAGGAGGTGGTGGCGGAATGGGAGGAGGCATGGGATATGGTCGTGGTCGAGGACGAGGAAACCTTAAAGGTACATTCAACTGGTGCAGCTACTTCGAGCAATTGCGCAAAAAGTGAATTTTCTGAATTCAGAAGCTCACTCGTTTGTTTTGCATTCCGGTAGTGTTGTTTGTTAACCGGCACAAGAAAATGGGATTGGGTTTGAGGTTTCTAGGCAGTAAATTTTGAAAATGTTCAAAACAGTCGGGGAATTTATTCAATTTGGAGAAAAAAACTAAGTGCAAAAAGGAAAAATTAAGATTTTTGCCTATGAGCATTAATGGGAAAAGTCTAGGTGGAATTCAGAAGTCTTGTGAGTGCCCGAATAGAAAAGTGACAAAAAAAAATTTTTTTAATTTATTTTTATTTATTCAATTTTTTGAAGGGTTTGAATGGGAACTTTATGAAATAAAAACTCATATTGCTACGGGCTCAGTGTAGTGTAGAATGGGGGCTAGTTAGTCCTTTACTATTACTAGTCCTTCAGTATTCTCATCGAGTATTTGTTGGCTGTTGTTTGCGTTTTTAAAAAGAAAAAAATCAGTCACAGTTTTTATATGTTGATAATGTCAGGTATATATGATGATGGTTATGATGATTTCGGAGGTGGATTTGGAGGCGGAGGATATGGACGAAGCGGCATGGGACGACGTGGAGGTATGAATGTCTTAAGAGTGCGAGCTGAATTGGATCCATTTAATTACAACACCTTTCGTACTTTTAAATTGTAGACCTCGAGTCATTCTTTAGTTTACGTAAGAAAATCATTCACAACCAACATTTCTTTCCAGTTCAAAAGTTCCTTGAATTTATTGTTCTGTTATTTCATCATCAAGGATTCAGTTAAATGAAAAGAGTGAAATACACAATGATAAATGTTCAAAATATCTATTGTTCAGTAATAGTTGCAGTTAATGAGATCAGTATTGAATCTGGACTTAGTTGTGTTTAAATTAGGAAGGCTTAGAGAAACTATCGAAATGTGAATTTCGTAAATTTCATACTGCTTAACCTTTCAGGAATGGGGATGGGAGACGGCATGGGTATGGGTAGAGGCGGCAGGTACGGAATGCGAGGTGGTGGAATGGGAAGTATCGGCGAGTATGAAAGCCAAACTGGTCATTGTGTTCACATGAGAGGTCTACCCTTTGCCGCTACAGAAAATGACATTCTAAATGTAAGTCTTTGCAGTATGTTTGACCAGTTTAAACTGTAGATTAAGACGTGTCTCGTCTTGCCAGTCTTTTCATAACCTTTTGACACCTGGTTGCCCACGATACAAGGAAAACAAGGAATTTGCATCTTTATTATCCAGACATGGAAAACGTGGAATGTAGCCAAAACAGTACCTTGTTACCTAAAACAGAAAGGTTTTAAAAGTAGTAGAGGTATCTGGGTTACAGTAGAATATTGCTACATTTTTACTTTTTCGGCAAATTTCAAGTTTCTAAGCATTCCAGTAATGGAACCGGGCTATTTACACCAGGGTGCATTGCATTTTGACTGCAGTTTAGGATGGATTTGTAGTAGAAACCTGTGGTGGAGGGCCACCTAGTAAGCATTCTCGGGTTGAACCACCTTAATTTGATCTAGGCGACTTAAAAGTTTGTTGCTTGCGGGCTTGGATGGGTCACTAACTTTCAAAACTAATTAGATCACGTATTTGGTGAGTGGTTGGGCCGGTTAAAACGTGCAACAATGTACAGATATGTAACTGCCCCGACCCTCCAGCAACAAATGGTAAACGAGAATTTTACTGGCATGAAATCAAATCCTGGGGTTTTTTTGTTTTGACAGTTCTTCCGACCACTTAATCCAGTAAATGTGGTGATTCACTTGGCCGGCGATGGACGTGCCACGGGCGAAGCAGATGTTGATTTTGCTACTCACGAAGAAGCTCAGCAGGCTATGAGTAAAGACAGAGAATCGATGAGTGAGTTTTATCTCATCCTTTTGTCAGTTCAGTACGATTAGTTCTTCAGCAGGCCATGAGTAAAGACAGAGAATCGATGAGTGAGTTTTATCTCATCCTTTTGTCAGTTCAGTACGATTAGTTCTTTAATGTTTGGATGTTCCTTTTAGGTACTCTTTTGTGATCAGGCTAATAACAGCGGTAGTTACGTTTTTCAGAACATAGATACATTGAATTGTTTTTGCGGTCAACACCAGCTGGTAGACATAGTGGTAGTAGTTTCGGTGGTGGCAGAAGCGGTGGATTTGGAGGCGGTTTTGGAAACGGCGGTTTCGATAATGGAATGAATGATGGTTATGGCGATGGCGATGGTAAGTGGTGGTTCATTTAAAACGCACTCATTTAATATCAGTGTCGTAACTGGTCAAATTTGGCAAAGATGATTTAATGTTGGTTTTCACGAGGACGGCAACTCAAGAATAATTTGGTATTTAGATTGTTTAATGATTAAAAAAGGACATATGTCATTGTAGGTTATGGCGGTGGCTATGGCGGCGGGATGGGAAGTGGCATGGGAGGAATGGGAAGCGGAATGGGTGGCATGGGAGGAGGAATGGGTGGAGGCATGGGTAATATGGGTGGAAATCCCAACTACACAGCATTTTAAAGCGATTCATTCGGAACGTGCAGCTTCAGGACCGATGCTTACTTGTAATAGTCGGATACCGTGACATTAGTGTTCTCTCTGTGCAATAAAAGCGGAATATTTTACAATACGTTAAAATGAAATGGAATCTATCGCCACACAATTGTATATATTACTAGTGTTTTATTTACATCTGTATGTAATTATAAAATTGCGTAACGTTGTGTTTGGTTGTATTTGGTTGATCAGACCAAACTTGTGACACGATTATTAGAAAAACTGATGAAAGGGCATTTTCTTGCATATTTTCTGAAAAAAATTCGGCAACGTGATGAAATTTAAGTACCACCAGAAAGAACAAGAAATAAGATGTAGTTGCATTCCATCGTTTGTCATGTACTCCTTTTATGTGTAAAATGTTGTAAATATGTCGACGTGTGAATAATATGCCAATAAAATTTATTTTAAAATCAAAATAGGCGTATTTTTGCAATAATCCAAATGCAAATTTTATTGAAAACTAATGAATGATTTTGCGAATACATTCGTAATTTTAACAAACGAAAACAGTTCAAGAGGTGTAAGCTAGTTAAATGTAATGAAGTTACTACCGAACGTAACCTTCCATGATCTTGGAAGAAAGCCAATAAAGGTAACCGACTTGAGCTAGAACACGTGTGTCTTGAGAATCGTAGTTTCGACAGAGCAAAAAATTGGATCGCTTATCGTAAGAAGCTGAATTAATGTTTTACGAATTCATAATTTGCAACGGGAAACAAGAACATTGCGAAATTTCTTCTAGAACATGCCACGACGCACGGAAAGACCTGTCCGATATGTACATAACTGTGAAGACTATGCCAACTAGCTGTCTACCATTGCTGCATATCATCGATAGCACCTACATCTTGATAACGTTACAACAGAAATACATGTAATCACCCAGAAGTGGTTCATACTTTTTACCTCGTAAGCAATCCACTGAAGTCCCGCTTACAACGAGGAGTTAATTGGCTTGTAGTAGCCGGGTCGGGTGCTCGTAACAACTTACCGCAAGTGGGTGTACACAGAACTTACCGCAAGTGGGTGTACATGCAGCAAAAATTACAGCAATTCAACACTACACTGTGCGTCACTCTTCGCAGAAATTTACGATAGTCTTCAAAACAACTGGGTTTCCGTAACATCACTCAATAAATATCCCTTCACAGCTACAGCACATAAAAACTCAGTCATGAGATGTTGTTTGTGATTTAAAGCAGGTCCACATAGCATCCATTAGTTTCACAACTCCCATATCCTTTGATTTTTCGAGCCCTCTCATCATCCTCCTTTTCATCACAGACACGAACTCTTTGTTGCTCAGCACGCCATCATCTGCACAAAAATGCGCATCAAATGAGTTCAAGCATGAAGAAACAAATAACCCCTAAAACAAATTTGCATGGAGCGGTCATGTTCGTGAAAATATCAAAAGCTGCACTCTTCAAATTTTATTTTTAGACAATGTGTCAGGCGATACTTTACATGAATTGTGCATCTGTACACGAAACTTCCTTTGCGTCAATTCATTTTAGTGATATAGGTCGTACTTGTAGACGGTGAGCCTAGTCACTGTACGGTGGTGTCCGGGGTGTATATGTTATTGTTTTGATTAATTCCAGAGACCAATTACTTTTAAGGGGTGGAACTTGGTACTCAAAGAGACCAATGAATTAATACCTGGATCCAACATGTGACCTTAGGCTGGAAAACATTATTGGACAATGACCTTTTGTTTACAAAATTTCAACCCCTCCATCACACCCCGGATACTACCGTACGGTGGCTCTTCACCGTCAACAAGTAGGACCATACTATGAAGTCATCACCACAATATCATAAACATTAAAATATTATTAGAACTTAATGCACTCAGTTTATTGGTAAAGAGACGGATAACTGGTGTTTCCGGACAAGCGCTGTATCTACTCATAAAATCTTCCAATTTTTGTGTTGGAAAGTTCTGAATAATCATTTGGTGAATAATCAACTGAACTTGGTGGGTTCTTTCCTAGATGCATTCAGATAATGGAAAGATTGATATTTGCTGTCCTTTTCTGTCTAAATAAACTTGAATTTCCTCGTTTGCATTGACACCCATTCTTAAGCCTTGTTTACTCGTTCCAATACCGAAATGTGGCCCATTAAAGTTTTAACATTGTGTCAATGGTTGACGGCAGACTGGGTTCCAGACGTTACTAGTCGAACAATGATAAAAACTAAATCGAAGTTTTGGACTAACAAGAAAGTATGCACATAGAATTTAATTGTAAAATGTGCGAATGTAGATGAGCGCTTTTCCGCATTCATGGATAACTGAAACGGACATACAGGACGGGTACAAGCCAACACCTGATCATAAAACGTCTAAGTAATTACATTGACAACTAAATATAATACTGTCCATCGTTAGATTTGTAACACGTTCTCCTTCAGAAGGGCAGGTCAGATATACTGTACTTCTGCATGATTCGAACTTTTTCTTACAATTTTTCATAGATTTGTTCAACCGTTAAAAGAGAGAAAAACTCCAATATTTTTCGTACTATTCCTACTACTAAGCATGCATGGAATAAGCTGTGGAGATCCGTTAATGGGTGTTGCTTACAACTAAAATTAAGCAATAAATGCAAGCAGGTACTGTTCTTAGGTTTCCACCACCAAACGAGGTACATGTATCTAACTAAGGTACAAATATATTTAATTTCCGTAAAACAAACCATCTTCGTCAAAGATAACGAAACAGACTTCCACAATGTGGTCACTTAATGTCACATTCGCTACAGTTCTAGCTACATGAATCAAGGTCTCTGAAAAATATATTTAAAGACGTACGATGTAATAACGATAATAAATGAATTGATCTTGGCAGCTAGATCATTTTGCAAAGGTACCTCTTTCTTCCTAAAATAATCATTGTCAATTTTCGAAAATCACAGAGAGCATTTCTTGTTTAATTTCTCACTTAGTGACGTTTAATTTCTCTGTGATATCTCAGTGAAACCGTGCGTACGTTTCTAGGAAGTTTGATAAAACCATTGCAAAATGCTCGTCGTGCCATGGTACCGCGTTTAGACTGACCATCTTCATCAAATAGAACGAACACGACATCAACTAAGTGCTGACTCAAAGTTACATGTGCAACAGTCTTGGCAACATGGATCAGAGTTTCTGAAATGATACATTTTTCAAGAGAAGCAGAACAGGATGCAAAGTAGTAGCATCTAAAATGTCAAAATAATGCAGCGGAAGAATTAGACCTGTGATATGAACAATAATGAAAAAATATTGAGCGTATTAAAAATGATTACAATTATATTTTTCAATACATTTTACATTTGGTAATTACAATTCTTTTCATCTTCGGTGGCATTCTTCAGTTTAAAATGGGGTTGGAGTCAAAACAAATGAAACTACCTTTGTCAATGGAAGCTCCAGCAACATGATAAAACATGAGAGCAGTATCAATGTCATTGATGTATTTTAATACCCTGTAGAAGTCCAGGTATTCTTCGAAAGAGATACCCTGAAAATATTTTGACAAGTTGGCGAATTAAACTTAAGTTTAAGTTATTAATGAAACTTAAGAAAACTCCTTCAACAGAAGTCTTGCATAACTCTCTTTAAGCTACTACACACTACATTACCATTTTACAATACCACTAAACGTCACAAAAATCTCAAGTATACCTTTGCCTGCCTTTCTCTGACAACCTCATCTTCCTAGAAATAAATAGTAATAAAAGGTTTTTAAATTAATGGCCACAATCTTTAAAGAGGTGCAAAAACAGAGACGAACCAAAATATTACGGTTATTATTTCTGTTATAAAACTATTTCAGTGGTTAATATGTGCACAATTTATGTCGCAGGGGGCTCACCACGGGATCTTCTTTAAATACTCTCTTCACTCTTTTCAACATCTTGATGCGCTTCACTTCAGACAGACCAGCATACAGTAATAAAATTTCAGCAAAATCTTTCTCCGTAATCCTTCCATTTTCATTGGGTTCATAACGATTAAACTAAACATATGTTAAGTAGAAAATGTCAATGTGTGTCCACAAATTTCGCCTTAAAAGTTACAAATTGTGCGACTAAAATAAAACTAACTTTGAATAATTTATGTTTTAGTTAAAATGGATTACCTCCAACCAAAGGATTTCTTTCTGAAGTTCTCGTTGGAAATGTAGAAACTTCTCGACGTCTAACTTTTCATCGAGATTGGGACCAAAGAAGTATGTCGTGAGAGCTGTATTCAGACCCTTCAGAGTATTGCCAGTGACAGCATGATCGCGATGTCTCATACCAATACTCGTCTGTGACCTTAACACATCACGCACCTGGAAAATACAATGTTCATGTGTTATTTTTCTGCGATCAATAACATTCGTAAAATTAGAGTAACTTAATAGGACGATTAATCAATTTCTATTACTGTAGCGACAAGTGACTAAACATCGATGTAATATCGAAATCTTAAATTTGAAGTGATTATTCCTCAAAATGCTCTTTAACTAGAATTATTACAAGAAGATAATGAATGATAAATGTAATAGATCTTAACCTAACCTTTTCAAATTCATCGTACTCTACATCTCCGTCTCCATTGAGGTCAAACATCTTGAAGGCGATTTCAAACATTCGCGGTGGAGCTGTAACAATAAGTTCAGAACATGATGTGCAATATTCTTATTCGTTTTATTTGATACCCAAACACAAAGAAATCCACTTTATTAAACAGAAGGATAGATATACTAACTGGACAAAAGTACCAAAAGAAACATATAATCCGAGAAGGAAATCAAACCACTCTGACCAAGCTTGTAAAAGATGCTATCTTCCGCCAGTCCACACTCCAGTTTGTCCCTCTGAAAGCAAAGGCTAATAAACTGACTGAGATGGAAGAAATATTTGCAGCAGTGAATTTTCCCTCTTTGCGCAGAACTTTCCCTCGATCTTAAAAAATTATAAGGCTAGCAATTGGATGCAAAAAACGGGCGAAGGCACACACACTCCAAAAATGTCAAAACTCCACAATTTGATTCATAGCAACACATGCAACTCTCTTGATGATAATTTTGGAAAATGTTACTTTCTTGTAATACAAACATTTCCATGGCAATTGTTCTTCTACTCACTCCACACAATACGTTATAAAATGTATTTTAAAATATCAAAAAATACTGAAAAATATGAAATAATAATGCGAAAGAAGCTACGTTTCGATCAAATGTGAGTGGAATATCACAGATAATATACGCTTGAGGAAGATTAAAATGTTCCGTTTCATTTATAATTTACCACACGGGAAAGATTGAGTACTTTCTCTGTAGCAATAGGTAACTTTTTTAAACTCAAATATAATGTAATTTTAAATGGTTGCTACATAAAATTCAAATGAAGCCATAAGATATACACAATGACTATTTAACCAGAGCAAATATCTGTTCACTTTTAACCCCTAATACTTACAAATATTTCCGCCGTACCAAACAAAAAGCATCTTACAATCATTCTACTCAATCGGTTATCTCAATCAAGACGCATAACTTAAAGAGCTTTTTTTCTACGCATTAACACCAACTGATCGAAAGCAGTGTTTAAAGAGAACGGATAAGTAATTAATGAGTAGGAAAAATTACGTCAAAAACATGCATGATGAACTCACCGTAGATGACTCAACCTATATCCCATTAAAAGTACAAATGGGAATGTTACTATGTTTCAAGCGCTGAAGCTAGGCTTTGAAAGTCATTCGCTAAATCACTTTCTACAAATGATAAATCTAATTTTCTCTCCAAGAAATACCAACCTAAAACGATTGTCAGATCACTGTCATGCAAATTACGCCAGCTGATAGTTTCTCTACACACTCGTATTTGTTAGTTATTAGTACAAATTAATATTGTATGATACCTTGCCTCTCTCATGGTTTCGAAAAAAGAGTTATTTAGATTTAGACATAATCCCCGACACAAGAAACCTTAGAATTTATTCTTAGTTTCAAACATCAGCGCAGGGTTGGTGTTATAGCCATGAGATATGTCCTCCAACTGACAACGTATCAGCCACTGAAGTTTTAAATGCAACTAGGATAACCGAGATGCAATTACTGTATTCACATATATTAGTCACATCCACCATGTTATCAAGAATACATAGTTGTGAAAATAGTAGATTAGAAAGTTTCTGCGCAATCCAGAGGCTGAGAGATTACTGTCCTTATAGTTTCACACAGCTGCACCATTTAGTTTACCTGTGACTTTTTGAAATATGGATTCGCCTCACTCTAAATGAAACAATGTCCTTTTAATATTGTCAGCGTAGTACTGTCGTAAAATTATGGGGTTAAATATTTGATTGATAAAGATATGTGCGACAAAACTCCTGTTAAAAATTTGTTTTTTTGAATAATAAAAAGTCCTAAAAAAATTCTTTCAGACAACGTTCACGTTTTTTTGTTTTTGTATATATATATTTTTTTTTTTTTCGTTTTTGAACAATACGAATTAGGATAACAAACCAGAGTCGCCTTCAAAATCTGATCATATGCTCTACTTACACTTGGATCAAACTTTCTGAAGGAATCTAATCCTAAACCTGCAATTGAATACAACAATTACTTTACCGTAAGTTCACAATCCGTGCATCATTACCGACCGCGTACGTAGTACGAGAGGAGTTACTGTTTTCACAGGTGTCAGTCTGTC
>JBCAUG010577934.1:0-14500 GCA_038406175.1 Haplosyllis leylae | reverse complement strand
TAATTCGAAGTTTCTTGAAAAGTTTGAATTACAGACAATAATTTAGTACGAATTTCCGCTTAATTCGAAGGAAAAACGGGCCGCGGAATCATTTCGAATTAACCGTGCCTAACCTGTACTTGTACGTGACTTATCTCTGTGTTGTGATGTCAACAGTCAAAATTGTCTACCTGATAAACCGAACCAATTGGACAGTACACAATGAACTTCACTGTAGAAATTTTATTCTTCAACTTAACAATATTTGGTTTTTCAACCAATTGTTCTCTTCGCAGAAAAGCCCGCAAAGTATGTTTGATGATGAGAGAATGTGATGATATACCGATTTTAGATTCTATTTAATTACACAGAAATATCAATTTTATCCCATTGACCAATCATAATTATTTCAATTTGGAGACAATTTTACTTTGGCGTAGATGTACACAACATATTTACAAAGTTTTTAAAGTATATCTTTGTTTAAGCAAAGTTGCATGCAATCATCAACCAAATACAGCATAATGACATCAAGAATCAAGAGCTAACGTGAAGTCTCTTTGTAAAGTGAATATTGCTTTTCTAACTTCATAACAAATTTCACTAAAGTGTTTCAATTGAAATTATATTACACAGTACATGTTCCTAAATTCCGTCCTGTCTGTCGTACTTTTCTTTTCTTTCTCCGTCTGCACTCGGCGCTAACAGTACAAGTGTTCATTTCTTTTCGTAAAGTCTGCTAAATAGCGTTTAAACTGAAAATCATAAAAACTTTTCGACTTCTCAAATCGTCTTCGTTTTTAAGATCGATGTTAAAGCACTGTGTTCAAAAGTGTTCAGAGATAAATTAACTGAGCAGATATATTTACAATGCATCGGTGTCGATAATCACAATACAACAGTCAAACGCAAAGTAATAATAAACCAAATTTAGCAATTTTCACCTGAAACATGTACGATATATAAAGACAATCTTTTGTATGCGTCTTTTGTACAGTGGCTTGGCGAAGATACATGTCAAAATAGAAGTGAGTATGAACACTTGATTTTAAAATCTTGCACCAGACACATTTTTCTTTCCTTTTGTACAATGTGGGAAGAAATTCATGCTAAACATTGGACTAGACATTCAAACGTGTCTAAAAAAAATACAGTGTTATCAAATTAATGACTCGAGCAAATAACTCATTTTGCAAATAGAATTGTTTCATCAAAGCAACAGAACTATCTAATATGAATTCTTTCTTTCGCGAAGTATTTACTTGCAAATACGTACGGTTTTCTTTTTAAATGGTGAAACAAATATTTGAAAAAGTATTATTTCCTAAGCTAGTTACTGTACATAGACTTGTAAATGCATGGCAGTCTGCATTAACATTTTAATTCCGGGCATGAATGAGCTGATTTCCGAGAAGTTTCCTTGTGAAATCATCTGTGTGTGGTAGGCCAGCCCCGTGTTGTAGTCATACGCCTGTATAGCTTGGATTATCTGGTGGAGCCCTGATGTCACATTCTGTGATAACTGCAAGGAAATTAAAGTACATACACATTATTTGCGCACTTGTGGCGTCCCGCATGAAACAAACCTGCTGTGAATTCTAATTACGCTACTCTTTAAGATTTAAAGATAAGGAATATTCCTTAGGCTACTTCTTAAAATGACTTTTGTATGACATATCACATTACTGGTTAAGTTGCTTACCCTATTTTCTCTAAGTTTGTCATAAAGAGTTTCTAATTTCCTAAGTACGTCTTCAAGTTTGCGTTTCGTTTGCTACAAAGAAATAACAAAAGGAGATCGGTTATCTTTTTGACTCATTTAGTATGGCATGCCGATGTGAGGCTATGTAATCATGATTTGTCTGTTGTCAGTCATTGTCGGCGTCTGTGAACTGCTCTCCCAACTGGAAATTTCAAATTTTGGGTACAACTTCTGGTATTTGAAATAAATATTGCGTCTCAAATAAAATTTTAAACCTTTTTATTTTGTACAAAGAACAATAACAATTTGGATGACCAATGAGCCAACGCCTACTGAACTTTTATCTTGTATCTCTCTTTTGAGAAAATTATCAACTTCCGATTTTTGATCCCCTCCACCATCCCTTCGAAATAAATAACTTACTGGGTTTGTTGCAGTGGCGAGACACTGATTAGCTAGTTTCTCTAATACGTCGTGTAACACTTGATGTTCGGCAGGGATCGGTCCTTTTACAACGGGTGCAGGAGCCTTCGGCTGTGCCTGTCACAGTGATAAAAGTATTATCATTTGAAGATTATACTTGTCAACATATTGAACTGTTTCAGTGTCACCATTTACATGCCTGTGAGGTAAGAACATGGTTTTTGCATTTGAACTGAATCGATCAATTCTCCGCAAGCAGCGAATTACACAATAAAATGAACTTGAGTTGTTATAGACTTACCGGTGCTGAAGTTGCTTGTTGCTGCATCTGTTGTTGTTGTTGTTGCTGCTGCTGCTGTTGCTGGTAAGCCTGTGGGTTGTACATTTGAGAGCCACCGTAGTTGGGTGCGCCTGGTGGAGTCTGTTCCGGTTGTGGCACCCCGAATATAGGCTGAGTGATGGGTGCGGGCTGCTCGTAGCGAGTCGCCTCCTGTAATAAACATCCAAGCCAAAACATGATGATTGCGCCAAATTTTTGGACTCCTAGCCCAACTAAAATTTAACCTCTGTGTCTCGGTGTAAAAACAGTTTGCCTAATGTTTCCCAAACTTTTCAAAGTTTTTTGATGGTGGTAACCCTAGATGTCTGGGATTCATTATTTCTCAACTAGCTAATGAACTGATTGCTTTTACCTTCTTCTTATTGCTGATGGGAGGAGGATCGTTCCAACCTGGGTCCGCACTCTCTTGCTGATACGCAGGCATCAGTGGCACCGACGGCGCTGCCGCACTGCTTGCTGGAGGTGGAACATATGGCGCTCCTACAATGAGCATCACTCACAGTTTAGTTACACTAAAATAGGCTTCAAAAATTCCATACTTTGCATCATACAGAAACTGTCTTTCTGTTCCACCATCTTGAGTACTAAGTTTTTGTGTCAAATCTGATATTCACTGATCAGACAAAAACCAAATGTTTGAAAGAGGTGTGAAAGAATCTCCTATGAGATCGCAGAAACATACACACAGTTGACTGACAGCTCATACTATCTAAACTTATTCTAAACATAAGAAAAAAAGTTAAGTCATGGTTGTAGGCACTGCTAAGGAATCTGTTAACTTGCTCGTGACACATAACATAATGAAAAATAAATTCGAAGTCAAGTGTTTTGATACTGGGAAAAAATGCTTCCGCCATACATGTTCAGATTTGTTACAAGTGGCATCTTGCGTAGACTAAAAATACCGAAGTTTCCACTAGATTTTTTGTGAACAAAGACCTGCCACTAACATCTGTGGGCAGGCGTTCAAAATAATCAATTTCAGCTCATTTTGATAGAACTGCGATATACTGATGGCTGAAAAGGAAGTAGTGAAAATGGGGAAGATCATTTTAGATCAAAGTATCAATCCATTACAACACCCAACTTCTTAATGACCTCACAAACCAGTTCTAGAAGGACTTGAAAGCTTCGTGATTGAAGAGTTTACGAACAAATGGGTCGTCACTTTATGAAATAGTTTAACGCATTGAAGAAGTCTTAACAAAAGAAAACCAATACGTGAATCAAAGAAAAGTGGCAAAGAGAGCCAGAGTGAAAAGGCGTTCCTCCACTAACAATGAAATATGGCTAAGCGTGAACCGTATTTACATGTGCTTAAACGCTACGAATGCAGCACAGAAAGAAGACCAGGTCAACATCAATCTTCAACACAGCCTCAGTTAAAACTAACGGTTAGTAGAGTAAAATGCCAGAGTGTGTGAGAGGTGAATTTGTGCAACTTTTTTTTCAATTGCAACTTTTTTTCACGCTCTAAATTACAATGTGTCCGAAAAAAACTGCACCATCATTATTTTCAACAAAAGATAAATACAATGACATTAATTTAAAGGGAACTAGAATGTGTCACGTGCATGGACCTTTTTCATCCTCGGTAGTGTACTCGCACTCGGACGGCGGGTCGGAAGGTCGCCGAGAGGCTGGTGGGGTGGCGATGGGCGATGTCGGGTGCGATACTGATACGCAATCATAGAACAAAATACAAAGCTACAATTAGGATGCAGCAAACGGTAACAATGAGGTATGACACAAATGTGCACGACTCAATTCTGTAAGCCAAGCCTTTTTTCAAGCAGAAGTTTTTTTCCGTCATGATTTTCATTCAATACATGTATTTTTCGAGAGAAAAAGACGTATATAATTGTTAACCTGCTACGCCTTCTCGATCTAGGAATTTCGAGCTTCGTCTTCGCCCTAAGATAGTTGGTGAAACATTTCGCACAACTTCTGTAATTCAGTGCAAATATTTCAATACATCATTCGATAAATAAGATTTCCTAGAGTAAATTAAAACGACTTGAATTTGAATCAAGCAAGCAAAATATGTTGGTAATGTTATTTGATATTCCAAAAAATCACTACACCGTTTGCCTTGATGGGCTTTTTTCTTTTTATCAAGATCGAAAAACTCACAAACATCAGACATAAAACAGCACAGAGAAGAGTAACAGCTTTCAAAATGGACGATAACCAAAGATGCTCACTGCACAATGATCTAACAACTAAAAACAAATACGTGTCTTTTCAACAATCAAACGTCAAGATTATTTTCAGAACAAAAGAAGTCTCAGGAAATATTTTATGCTGAATTAGCTGCGGAAATTCTACGACTTTTCTCTACTTATTCCGAGTGCATTTGAATAATTTTCAGAAAAGTTTTGTGCCTGCCAAAGAAATTTATTAAGCACATTTAAGGTATGAACATGTGACCTGTGGCTCTTTCACTATCAGGGAAAAAGCTCATGATCTTATCGAATCCTGATGGTGAAGACTCGTTACTTGACGTATTCCCTGCAATGCCTACAACCAACCACTCAAAAAATTTTTAAACAGCCCGTAAACCTATAGCAGCCATTATGTCCAACTGATAGAAAAATGCCTTCTCTAAAACAGCCTTAAGCTACAACTAATGAGCTCACACTCTGTCGCAACCTTTTTGGCCCATCGCATGACGAACTCTCTACTACATGTACATTACTTATGGGAAACAATTTACCTGGAGTTTGCTGGGCTGCTGATGCTGCTGGGTTATAAATCTGCGGTTGTGAAGTAGCTGCTGGCTGACTAGCACTGGAAGAAAATGCAAGAGATGCTTAGTTAGGTGTCCTGGCCATCGTTGCAATAGTGCAATGAAAAATACAACTACATCTTGAATGTCCTAGCTACGTCGCACATTTTGAAGACACAGATGATAATGTGAAATTATACACTGCCATGATCAACGCATTAAAACAAACCCGGTAACTTCAGTCATACTTCATTTAATATGCAGTTTAATTTTATTACTCACACATAACCTGGTTGTTGCATGGCAGCTGGGTTGTACATCTGATTGCTGTACGGATTATAGGACACTGATATCGCGGGTTGTCCAGGGTAACCATGCGTTGGATACTTCTGAGAAAGCGGTCCTGCGAGTAATACAAAGACGACTTTAAACAAACTGCTAATGTAGTTTTCAATTTATAACTCTTTTCGTGGTAATTCAAAAATCTTTACCCCGTCATCCATTACTCTTTTAACTGTTCGCACGTCCCTACAAAATTGCTTTTTTGTACACTTGAGAAACCCACCCAACTCCTGGGCAGTTCCAGCACTTCACATTTGCACGTTTTTCGCTAGTGTTACTTCACTCTCGTATCGTTTATAGTCACTGTACCTTTATGACTGGCGGTTTCCGCCGCTGACACTGCTGTAGGTTGACTGAATGTCGGCGTTGACGGAGTGTTGTACTGGCTCGAATACTGACTACCGGCATGATACATTGAACTTGGTGTTGTTGTCGTCTGGAAGTTTCCGGCTTGAGCCTAAAAGTTGTACATTACATAAAGTTTGTAAAACAAGTTCATACTTAAAATACATAAAATAGACAGGTCAACCTATCCTTTTGTTTTCACTAATTTAAAACTCTGAGACTGTTTCTAAATTGTTCAAGATAATTACAACTCTTTCAAAACCAAACACCAGTGAAATTAATAGAATAGTACGTCATAACTTCAAAATACAAGATTGGTTGACTGAAAGTAGTCACTTTCCGCTTCATGGCTGGGAACGAGTACTTTAGTAATAAAAATATAGTGCTCTCAATACTTCATCAATGAACATATTTGACTACTTGTATTACTACTAAAATGTATGCACTTCTGAAGCTTGTAAAAGTAAACAAGCTTCGTAATTTATGCCTTTACTCCATTTTTTTGGAACAAAAGTTAAACGAAACACATATTTCGCTGTAGTGTTTCCTAATAATGTGCAGGTAATGTTTCAAAAATATCCTGCATGTTGTACCTGATGGAAGGGAGCAGTAGTATTTCGTCCTCTTTGCTGCTGCTGCGAAATTTGTCCCATGGCTTGCACTGGTTGACTGACTCCCTCCGGCTTCACGTCAACCACCGGGAACGGACACTGAGGCGCGACGCCTCCTGGTACTCCCTGTCCAATAGCGTGGTGCAAACGATACCTTAGTGTCGCTAAGCTCGGCTAAAAAAATGATACAAATTAATTACAATAAAACAAGCAACATTTCAAAATCTTTGACGCAAAAAATATTACCACCGTCACCGCAGGTCACAATATTTAATAATATGTTGAAAATGGTACCTCATTAGAAGATCCTAAGTAAGACATAGCGGTGAACAGGCTGCCTTGTCCCGCAAGCATGCCTGCGTATTCACTGAGTTTTTCAGCCAATACACCCGGTGCAATCTGATGCGCTCTGCCCTGCGCCAGTTCCACTGCCTTACGTAGCACCATTACTTTCTCGACAAGATCCTACAACAATTCAACAATTTCAGATTCACGTGGATACGTTTGAAGACCATCAGTACACCAGTAATTTTTCTTGACATGTTCTACGTTCTCCCATTTTATAAGTAGGTAATTACCGCCCGCGTACGTAGTACGAAGGAAGGTACTGTTTTCACAAGTGTCTGTCTGTTCAGAGGGGGGGAGGTACCCCAGCCAGGTCCAGCTGGGGGAGGGTACTCAAGCTGGTGGGGGAGGGGGGTACCCAAGCCGGGGGGAGGGTACCTGAGCCGGGGGGGGGGCGGAGGTACCCAAGCCAGGGGGGTGGGGGGGGGTACCTGGGATGGGGTAATCCCCCCGGCATAGGACACCATGCAGCAGGCGGTACGCGTCTTGCATCCATGCAGGAGGACTCTCTTGTTTTAATTCTAATTTGCATTAAACGTGTTCAAAGCCGAAGTTACTGACCTGTATAATAGTTGGTGTAGTTTTAGGGTTTAGTTTGTTCCAGCATTGGACTAGTTTCTCTACGTTTCCTGCGCAGATGTAACACAGACACGCGTTGATGGCGAGCTGCCCGTGTTTCTCAGACTCCAGTCTAGCACCAAGTATATCTGCAATGAATGATCCAGACAATGCCTCAGTAACTGCATTTCTGTTACCATAAAGAGATATATTTCACGAAAAATTCTACCCTAGGTTACCAAGATCCCTCGGTCTACTATGGTCAAGCAGATCAACAAATTGATTTAACTTTGTTAAAGTTATGCAACAATAGAAATATACGATATGAATGATTTTTTTAAAGTTATGTTGACACAATTTAAGCATCTGCCTGGAGCAAATTTTCGTTACTAAAATGTGTATACTTGGCTTGTACATGTTCTGTTAAAGATGCTTTCAGATAAGTCATGACATCTTGACTGCAGAGATAGTTACAATACCGTGGATAAGGTGTTCAATCACAGGTAACTGGGTTTTAGCAACAGTAGAAGTCATAAGCAACAAGCCAAGTCTACTGAATAGCGATATACTCTTTCTGTTGATACAATTTAAGCCTAACATATACGTGTTTGACGGAAACCAAAAATTTCACTCTGGGATTTCAAACGCCAATACATCTACACCGTTTTCATAACGTGTCAAATCCTTTTACACTCTTGTTTCTGCATATTATCTGACAAAAAATATCCCACGTGCACATACAAAAAGCCACCACTATTAAGTTAACACTGTACGTTTCTATGAATTTTTAGTCTGTGCTACCGATGCTTGTGTGTCCCCAATACCAACCATATTCGATTTTGCTATATTGTTCATGCTTCAAAAGAGAACAAAACACCTTTTTCTTTCGATTACATCGCCACAATAATGCCTCTGCACTTTCTTCCTAGATTCGTCTGTTATGAACGTTCCATCATCCAAGTCAGTAAACTGTCCATCACAGAAACATCGATTTGATGTCCGTGCTATGTTTTGAAATCCCAATTTGTGGCCACTTTTTACTCGAGCTAATCAAGTCTTACAAAAGAATACATATCATATCCCGCAAGTTTTTGTTCTTTAACGCCATGCATATACTGAAAACGGGAAACACAAAAATATTTCCTGAGAAACCAGTACTTAAGGAGCACACACTCTGCTGATTAAGTTAGAAGAGTGACCATCCTAGATACATGAACAAATAACAGACACGTATCGAGAAATCACCAGTACAAGGAGTACATCCAAACACATGTGATGAGCATGTGAAACCGGAATAATGAAGAAGCACAACACAAGCCGATTTCATTCCTTGGTTATCACATGAAAGACTAAACTGTACCTTACTGTATTCAATTTTGAGAAAATTGTGCAATATTATTCTTTAAAATTTGTAAATTGAATTCAGTGATCCATTTCTAAAGTAATAAGTACGTTTAAAATGAGAGTCCAGTTTGGTCTGACTGTGATAACCATGAATAGAAAGCGTCCAAAAACAAATTAGTGTCAAATCTCACCATTTTCATATTCAAGGCGATCACCTAATATTGCTGTTTATTTTAAGATAACATGGAACAAAAAGAAAAAATGTATGTACAGCTATTTGCCCGGAAAATTTATGTATGCAATCTACTTATACTATTTATTGTAGCATGAAATGTGTTAAAAGTGAAAAGATATTTACATTGGTTTTCTACTTTCAAGCAAAAAAATTTACTAAAATAAATGCTAAAAATTCACTGAAACCTTTCCTCGGAAATAATCAAACTGATTAATCAAATGGTTTGGATCATAAGCCCAGGTTGTACCAAACACAGAAAGTATGTGACAATGAGACATTACTCACCACAAAGGTTTGCAAATTCATCAGCCCGAGCGTAGGTCAAGGCCATAGCCAATGCCTCCTTCCAACTCTCCAGCTTGCAAGTACGAACTATGTGTTCAAAGTCCCGGGTTATCAGTGAAGACATCAACTGCGAGAGAGATGTTGAGCATTAACAGATATGTCATCACTTCGCTTTTTTTCCCCATTTTTCCAAGCTATTTCAAAAATGGTTTTTGCACTTAATAGAATAGTCAACCTTCGGTGCATTTTTTAAATTTTGTAGTGCAGTAAAAACTCATCAATACATCAATTCTCAGTGACATAGATGAAGGTACAGATGATTGTTTTACCCGATTAAGATCAGATTTAGAGGACTGGAAAAACCGTTTCTGAGTTCGCAGCAGCAGTTCGGGTCCCCCGGCTATTGCAAGAGTGATGGCTTCTGCCATCTTCTTGTGGTGTAAACACACTTCCACAGCCGCTTCAAAGTTGGCCATTAGCAATGACTGGGTAACAAGTCCCTCAAAATCTGTAAACAAGAATTCCATCGAATAGAATATGCACACCTTACATCGACACATATTTCACCTCTGTTGGTTACCGTTAAAAACTGTATTGATTCTTACCGGTGTCGGTCGATATCGGCAGAGGTGAATCTGATCGTGAATCCCCCTTCTCATTCTGTGCAGCGATTTGTTCAAAAGCGTCGACTCCATTACTCATCTGTGAAGGAGCACTAGCATCACCCTAAAAGTAATGCATTTATGTTATTTTCATTACCTGCCCCATAAGGCATGTTTAATTATAAATTCTATGCTCTGATTTCATTAAAAATATCGGTAATGTACAAAGTTGTCAAAAAGATAAGCAAAAAATATTTTTTAATTATTTAAAAGTGCTGCTATCAAAAAGAATGACCAATGTTAAAACTGAAAAAGGTGTATAAACATCCAAATATTATACATCTTTACACTTTCAAATGAAAGAAATCAGAGAACTTGTATTTGGCATATTACAAATCACCAATTTCACCATCCGATAATCACATCACTCAAAAATTAAAACTAAATAACTACAATCGTGCAATACAGATCTTGATCAATCACTGTGGTCATGCGATCATGCAAACTGAAGGATAGCTGATTTACACACTACAACTATGAAACAATCGTCCTGGCTAAAAATTCAAATGTAAAATCTCTAACACTAGGCAGGCTTTTCTTTTTAGCATTCACCTGTTCATGCTTTATGTATGGTTCTTCCGTTTCCCCAGAGTCTAGTTGATCCTACACATACAACAAGAGCACTACCGTAAAAATGTGCATTTCGTGCGTTCCCCGTGACCTCGGGATTACTCTACTTACAAATGTACTACACAGGCACAGATTTCTTATTTTTTACTCCATGCTGCAATTCGTGTCAGCTAAGTACACCTTTTGTTTGATTTGGTGAATGTAGAAATTAAGTACTGTTGATTTACACAGTTAACTATAACTGACTTCCAACTTCCAAGCGTTTTCATCTGGCGAAAAACTGTGCACATAACAGTAGTGTCTTGCCACTTTCTTTCTTTTATTACTTCCTGAATGCTATGCAAGTAATTTCTTCGTGGTTTGAATTACATGAGACATGTAAACCTTGCAAAGTTTTTTGAGGTGTTTTTGGTTACTCTTCAAACTCAAAATGTAAACACTGATGAAATATAACAAGATAACTTGTAATTAAGTAAGAGATATTCACCACATTTAAAATTGCAATCAATGCAACATTCTTTCCTACTTACGGCGTTCAGCATGGACATTTTATCTGCCAATTCATCTGCGCTGACGCCGGCTTTCTCCTTGAGGGAACTAGAACCTGTCACTTCCGCCACCTTCTTTGACAGATCCGTCTGGTCGTACCCCAGCAGTTGTAGGTACCTGGTTCTGGCATCTTTCTCAAATTGTACCTGAAGGGGCATCAACATTTGTACTAAGAAAAATTTATTTTGTTGACTATTCTTTCGGAGGGACATAAAGTAATCGTTAATAACTCATTTATCAATGGAGCAAACTATAGTGCAATTTCAGCGCTATTTCGTAATGTAAAAACACGATTTCTTTGGAAGAACAAAACAGTACCTTCATAAAGTTCCAAATCTCCTCCTCTTGCGAATTCTTGCTATTTGCAATCTTAAGCGCACAGAACTCCTGGTATTGTCCGTTTGTCATGGCGGTTTCTAATTGGTTGGATCTGGACACCAGTTCCGTTTCCGTGATAACCTGACTCACGTGAACATGGTGGGAAACTGGTTGCTGTGGATGCTCCGGTTTAATTGACTCGAATGTAATCAGTTTTCCTCCAAACTACAATGGTAAACACTAACATCCATAACACATCTGTTGGATAATTATTACTGAGGTATTCTTCAGTAACCATGATGAAATTCAGCTTGGAGAGACTCTTTCGCTGCAATCTCCCTTCTCAGAAAAATTCATTACACATGGATAAAAATTTGCTGTTCTCAACGGGATCTAGGTGAAATACGTCTGCAAAAGCTTTTCTTGAAAATGGATTTAAACAAATGATAACATGGAAATGCTCACTGCAAATGATGCACCAACAGGTCGTCTTAACCATTTCGGTGGTTTCTTGAGCATCTGGGCAGACACATCAACTGGTTTGGTCTGTTGCTGCTGCTGCGCAAATCCTTGAGCGAACGGATCCGACGGAAAAGAACCTGCCAGCTGTTTGAAACATAAAACAATAAGATGGCCTTTACTCACTTTGTACATTTTGCTCAGTTACTACAAAATTGCGTTTTTGTTTCAGGCAATGAAAATGACAACTCTGATGAGCCCCTTCCAGAATGAAACACGACTATAAGAGATGATACCAAGGCGGGACATTTATTCCAAATGATTATTTTCCGATGAAGTAATTAAGCACTTCAAATACGTTTGAAAGCTCTACCTTGTCAGTTGGTGTTGTTGGCGGATGTCCTCCACCCATCAATGAATAGATGGAGATATGACCGTCAAATGAACATGACGAAATAACCCCGGGGTTACGCGGACACCATTGCACATCAAAACTCCACTGGTTACTAGTAGGCAATTCATACACAACCTGAAAAATAAAAAGAAGGTACACCTTAATTGTCTTTCCCCGTTTTACAACAAATGTTTGTCTTTAAATATATTTCTCTTCTATATCTTACTGTTAGGAGCAGACATTAAAAAACTATTACTAACTACACATTTACTTTGCATTACCAACCCTCGGACATTTATCAACATGTCAAGAAAAAAAAAGAGAAAAAAATCCGGCCATGTGGACTTTCCATTATTTTGGAAAAAGTCACAATTACAAACTACGAAGTGCTAAAACCCGCAATATATTACAGTAAAAACATTATTCATCCTTTAAAAATGGAAAAATAGGAAATACGATAAAACTGTGTTGCCGATACTTTTCCCAAATTCTTTTTCCATACATTTTCCAAAGCTTTTACAAAGTCAATGTGCTCATAAAATGCATATGCACATTGCCGCAAGTTTGTTATGTAGGTAATTTTCCTGGGAAAAGTTACCAGTATTCCAAGCTTTGGAAGCAATATGTTTACAAATATTTGTAATCAATTCATTGCAGAACATAAAAACTTACCGTTACGGGCTACATAAATTAAAAAGTAAGGAGCATTTAATGGAATTCAAAAGAATTTTAAACTATGTCAATTGTTCAGAAATGTGAAAAAGTGTCTTTGTTGTAAGCTCTATGGGTGGTAAAACAAACTTGCTGAATGAAAATAAACTAAATGACAGTGAAAATGTTTTCTTTTCCAATTTAATTGTGATAGTTGAATCAAATCAAACCAAAAACAGTGAACTTCTCTTAAATAGCCAGTAGGCGAGTCTCAGGTTATGCTGGGAGCTAAAGCTGAGAAACGTCAAACCACACATGCCTATTCTTACCTCTCCTGTCTGAACAGCAGAATTGGGATTCCAACACAATATCCTGTTATCTTTCCCACAACTTAGAAGTAAGTCCGGATCCTGCGGACACCACGCCATCGACAGTATTCCTCTCGTGTGATTTTCTAGACTCTTCAGTGGTGAAGTAGCAAACCGCAAATCCCAGAGCTGGATGACTGGTGTGTGATCATCCTCGGACGCCAAACACATTTGAGTAGCGACATCTGGATGCCATCCAACCAGCTTACATTTTATCTGTTAAGAAAAGTACCAATTTATTTCCTTTGCAGAAATGAAATTCAAGGTAGCAACCATCTTACCATTATTAATTCCTTCTTCTTGTTGCATTTTTACAACAAAATATGTTTCCTAAGAAACTAAGTGATAATTCAAATCATCTTGCCATCAATTAAATCTTGACAGCACATTAAAACATATCCTTACCCTTGACATACTGTCGCTAACTTTAATAATAGGTTCGTTTTTCCTCAGGTCCCATACCACACATCTGCCAGCGTAAGTGGACGCAAGGATATGTTGAACTTGCCTGTTCCAAGACAAGCAGGTCACATCGTCTGGTGGCTGTGTAAAATATTAGAAAACACCCGTAAATGAGAGAAAAGAAGACATACAACAACTTGATTGAAATTCTGCCAGAAGTTTACATTTTCGATATTTGAGGAATTGATTCTAGATTTGCCTATTAACCAAATCAAGCACGTTTGCGGATCCAAGGCAGGTGGCGCCAATCCCCCTTCCCCGGACCCAAATTTCTTCGATTTCATGAGGGTTTCCAAGAAACATTTTCCCGTCAAAATACAGCGTTACCAAGTATATGTGGCGCCCTGGATCCTTTCCTGATGTACATAATCAAAATTTAATGTGTGTTTAAGCATTTATTCGACACTTACTTGTGATTTGGCACCTGGGGTCATTGGATTTGCTGGGCTATTGATATCATAGATGTAAATTTCAGATTCACTGCCTCCGGTCGCTAACAAGTTTGCCTGAAACAAGGAAAGTAAAACGTTTAAATTATCAATAGAAACTAAAATGGTATTGCTCTATTTTACCCATTGACGAGTCAACTTTTATTCAACAAGAAATTCCTCCTGCGTGAACGCAAGAGGCATGCCACCCGCCGCGTAGCAAACCTATCCCTAGGGACTTATATCCCCTAAGAAAATTTGGCCTTCCCCCGCTGGACCAGGCTTGGGTACCCCCCCACCCCACCTAGACCTGGCTCGGGTACCCCCCCCCCCCAGCTGGACGTGGCTTGGGTACCTCCTGCCCCCTGGCTGGACCTGGCTTGGGTACCCCCTGCCCCCTGG
>JBCAUG010577823.1:0-10430 GCA_038406175.1 Haplosyllis leylae | reverse complement strand
CAGTAGGGGCCCAACTTGTTGTTTTTTGAACATTTCCCAAAAAAACTGCACAACAATAAAAACAAAATTGGACCCAGGGGGTGTGTCCCAGGCAACCCCCCCCCCCCCCCCCCGCCCCGCCGGGTGCGCCAATGGTACGTATTGGATTATTTGCAAAATAACACAAGGTCAAGGCCGCAGGTTTTGGCATCAAAAAAGTAGATTTTGGAGAGTGCTTAGATCTGTGGTCGACGGGCATTATGGGATACATTCGAGTTTTTCCTAAATTACCAGCAACACAAAGTTGACAGATCTGGCAATTACCTCTTTCCCTTTTTTCTCTTTGTTAAATTTGTTGCAGCCAATGAAAATTTTTGTGGGATATGCTATTAAACTTCTTATTATTAATATGTATCAAAAGGACTGACACGTCAAGATATGTACAAAAAAATAACACTTAAACTGAAACACAAAAATGCCAGATCTGTCAGATCTGGAATATCTGGCAATTACGGAAAAACACGATTGGTGGTAATCCTGTGAGTAGCCTTCCCATCATTAATGCTGCAATTACTTCTTTGTTTCTGACTAGCGGATGCTATGACAACCGACTGCATTAGGTTTTTGCCTGTATGATGATCCCCGGCCGGGACACCTGTGTGAAGCTGCATCACCGAGAATCGAAATTTAATCCAAAAATGACGTTGCGCCGTTGACCCAATTGGTGCCACGTGCAAAATGACGCCATGGCAATATTCTGTGCAAACAAATTCTAGCCAATGACTGAAGGTTAAAGTAGGCCTAATTTTCATAAAAACGCTTGGTGTTACAAACCCCCTGGACAGGAAGCCCCTCGAAGTGACCAATAGGGTGACTCTACGAGCCAGTAACAAGTGGTGGACAACAAATCCGAAAGATGGCGCCAACTTATTATTTCAAAAAAAAAAAACTGCATGAAATTGAAACAATTCAGACGGTTTCTGATTATTTAAAGAAAATTGTGTAAACTTTCCTGTTCCGATTTCCATTGTTGAAGATTTTTCGTCAAAAGAGAGAAAAAGTAAACGCGAACGGCGTGGTGTATTTCTTGTGTACTGTACTACAGTGCAGTAGGGTCACCCATTCAAGTGGAGTAAGAATTGATCAGATATTCTGGCTTTAATCAATTGTAAATGGTTTGATTCTGCTGAGTCACAACGAAATGTTTATACAAATATAGAATGAATTACAATTAAAACGTCCTAAATGCACTGAGAAGTGCAGAAATAGAATGTCCTCAAACAAACCTCGGGCCATTAAAGTAAATAAAGTGACCAGTGGATGAGCTGCCGGTAATCCGGTTCGATCTCACAGTATTGATCTGACGTTTATGAGAAGGTACGACACCCCGTGCTATTCATTAACACTCTAACGTGTCCATTACACGGGGTGGAAACAAAAGTCTTTACTGACCAGTAATCATTTACACTTCAACACGATTAAACATATCTAGTACACGGGGTGGGAGCATAACTCCTTACTGACCAGAGATCATTCACGCTGCAAAATAATTTTAAAATGTCTAGTACGGTGTGGGAACAATAAAAAAATTAATGAGACACGTGGTGGTCAGTAAGGGATTGTAAGTGCATCCTGGGAAATGTTATTTTCCATTACTTTCCATTCATTTCGTGAACAAATTTACGCTGTCACAATGACAATGCAATGGGAAGCTACACGAAACGAATAATACGTATTGTACAATTTTGTAAACTAAGGACCCATAAGTTTACAGTGAATAGTATATATTATATATTAATCAGGTACTGCTGGTCAGTAAGGCCAGGTGAGTGAGCGTTGTGTAGTGTGCATTAGTGAGATACTGTGAGATCAATAAGAACCCGTGATTGCGCCGTGTGTCATGTATTTTAATAAGGTATTATATGGTCAGTCAGAATCTGTGATTCTACTGTGTGTAATGTGTATCAGTAAGGTATTATGCAGTCAGTAAGAACCCATGAGTATGCATTGTGCAATGTGTTTTAGTAAGGTATTATGTGGTCAGTAAGAACCCATGATTCTGCTGTGTGTACTGTGTTTTAGTAAGGTATTATATGGTCAGTGAGAATCTGTGATTCTACTGTGTGTAATGTGTATTAGTAAGGTATTATGTGGTCAGTAAGAACCCATGATTCTGCTGTGTGTACTGTGTTTTAGTAAGGTATTATGCAGTCAGTAAGAACCCATGAGTGCACTCTGTGTACTGTGTTTTAGTAAGATATTATGCAGTCTGTAAGAACCTGTGATTCCACTATGTGTACTGTGTTTTAGTAAGGTATTATGTGGTCAGTGAAAATCCATGAATCAGTAGTGTGCATTTTGTGGTCAGGTACGTTGCTCTCGTTCCTGTAACTCTATAGTTTCCGTATTGATTAGTAGCTCGCTGTCCGGCTGCTCTTTCGTTAAATCTACCTGTAGCAGGTAAGAATCGGGTTTTTCACGATACACGCTTCTGTCAGATAATCTGGCAGATCTTCATACAGGGAAGAGCAAAAAAAATCGTCAAAAATTGTCCCCAGTGGGGATTGAACCCAGGACCTCCAGATCATCAGGCCAATGCTCTACCCCTGAGCTAAGTCACTATTTGGTTAGCTTTGTGAATCATTAAGGCCTTTATAAAGTGCATGAAACAAACAAAGCTCACTTCAGAAATCCCCTGCCCAACATATTCCTCCCTAGCTCAGTTGATAAGACATTGGAGTGATGATCCAGAGGTCCTGGGTTCCAACCCCACTGGAGGCAATTTTTGATGACATTTTTTTTTACTCTTCCCTCTATAGAAATTTTGTCAGATAATCTGACATAAACGTGTATCGTGAAAAACCCAATTATCTCAACGTCCGTCTAAGAATTTGTCCTCGTCAACCGAAACTTCAGGACTTTCCAGCACATACATTAGGTGTGTTCACTGTATATACCGCAGGCTCGAATCCAGGATTTTGTCCGGGGGGGGGGGGGGTAGGGGCTGCTCAAGTTCAAATCTAAAATTTTGTCCGGGGCTGGGGGCCGCGTCAACATAGCAAAGTGGAGTCACAAATGGTCTACTTTAGTGCCTCAAAACTTGGTGTCAAGGAGTGATCCGAGCTGGCATGCTGCCCAACCCCCAGAATCTGCACCTGCATTAGATGTGCCTCACCGTATTTATTCCGCATTATGTACTTTGGTTGCTATGGTTTCGATCAGCACATTTATGCTGCGTATTCGAGTTTTTCCTAAATAACACAAATCCAACATTTCTGGCAATTTTGTATAAAATTGACATCAAGTGGTTTCAAAATCAACAAAAAATAAGGTTGCCTCCCAGTTGGAATACAACTCACAACACCAACCATCACAGTATCAGAATCTTAATGCCTTTGCCTTATCCACTCAGCCAATCTGTTATTCCCTTGTCAGTCTCAGATTCTCAGACCCCTATAAGTCAAGCTCTATTC
The DNA here is from genome assembly GCA_038406175.1 of Haplosyllis leylae. Lineage (NCBI taxonomy): Eukaryota > Metazoa > Annelida > Polychaeta > Phyllodocida > Syllidae > Haplosyllis > Haplosyllis leylae. The sequence continues at coordinate 6,978 of JBCAUG010577823.1, read as the reverse complement.
AATCTTGAAATGATTCCAAGTCCAAAAAGTGAAGTGGAGCATGAAATAAAATTCGGTTTAAGGATCTTCTATTCAACACATGTCTGGGTGGCAGAGTGGAATAGGCATCTTCCTTCTAACCCATAGATGGTTCGTGTTGTTTAACAGTTAGTTCGATTTCCACTGGAACTAACTTTATTTTTTGCTGATTTTGAGACCTATTGATGTCAATTTTGTACAAAAATGCCAGAAATGTTAGATTTGTATTGTTTAGGAAAAACTCGAATGACTTTGGTTGACAGCATTTGTTTTTACACTTTATTGATGATTATCTGATTGTTTGCTTTTTATACAAACTGCGAACAATAACAGAGATCATGGTAATCTACACACATTATGAAAAATCTCGCAGCCATAGAGAAGATATCGCGTCACGTGAGTCGTAATCTGCCCTAAATCTATGCGTGTTCGTATCTAGTTTCGTAGCGGCTGTCTGTGAAAAAATCTTTTGTTGTCATCCTTTGAACACAAAATTCTGAATAAACTAAAAAAAAACTTGGTCATAAAGAACCATTATAAAATATTTACGACCAACTCAGAATCAGTAGATCTTCCCGCGGGGTGTAGTATTCCCACGGGGTGTAGTAAAAATTGCATGTTTCTTTCGTGCAAATAGGCCACACCCAAGGTCATTTGAGTTGCTTTATTGATTCTTTCTTTCTTTATTGGTGGCTCGTAGAGTCACCTTATTGGATACTTCCAGGTGCCCTTAACATCCTGTCCAAGTCCTTAACACCTTAGCAGTTTTATGAAAATTAGGCCTACTTTAACCTGCAGTCATTGGTTACAATTTGTTTACACCAGAATGTTGTGATGACATCATTTACGTGCCACCAATTGGTCAATGACGCAACGTCATTTTTCATACATTCTTTGATTTCTCATATTTTTCATTTTTGCTTGTGCCTGTACTTTCATCTAATTTTGTTGACGCCATGCTACTTGTACCCAAATCCCTTTTGTACTCAAAAAAAAATTGACACCATTACAACTATTAGTAATTTTACTGTCCATCCCTGGAATTTATTTTTCTTTAAATTTATTTCCACATGAATGCCACCACTGCCAATTTTGAAATGTGACTTGCAGCCCCCTCTTTTTAAACCAAATATAGCCACTTCTGAATATCACGTTTTTTACGTCTTCACAAGCGCTCTGTGTCCTCAAACCAACGTCCCTATATTGATTCTCAAGTATTCCCAAATACACTTTACTGAAAGCTCCAGTCAGCCGTAACTGAACTAACTTCTAAGTTCAGCCCAGCCGGAAACCAATACTGATGATTTATTATATTTGATTACGATAGCAGTTCAGGTCACATTAAAAGTCCTTTTGTGAATAAGTATTGCAATTAACTGTACAATTCATAAAATAAAATCATTTAATTAAACAACTAAAATATCCGTTACATTCAGTCAAGTTGCTAATTGGCATTTATGGCACATTTGAGAATTTTCAGCTAAAGGCTCACGCACACGAGAAGAGTTAAGCAGAAAGACACGTTATCAAGGGTATCAGAGGTTCATCTTTCACACTACAATATCTGTTTTCCATTACAAGAGACTGAACACCCCCAACTCGACCCCCCCCCTCATCTTCCCAAGACTTAATTTTCTTTAAATTCATGCGGGTTTTTTTTCCCCAGAAAAGTTCAAAGACCAATCTACACAGGGTTGGTGCATTCCGCCCCCTTTGAGACGTTCTGCCACCTCCCCTCTCCACAACTCTTCCCCCTCCCGAGTCCATATTATTATCATATTTGCTTTATTTTGATCGTCAAAATATTTGAACGTCCAACATGAACGTCACAGAAAATCGTCGTTAGTTGGGTTTGTCTTGTTTCAAGAGTATTTGAAAAGTACTCATTTTTGACATTGAAAACCATGGCAACGATTCAATATTTAACTGAAACACTTGGATTTGTCATCCGGTTTTGTCTCAGGTAAAACTGTCCAATATTTCTTGCATTGATTTGGTGTCACTTTACAAAAAAAACAACAATTAAAAATCGACTTAACGCGAAACCTGAACACATGTTCTTCTGAGGAAAGTCAAGAAGCAGTGCTTATGCGGGACCTTGAATAGAAATGTGACGGTTTCTTCGACGTTAGCGGATCTATTTATCACAGCAGACGTTACTGGGGTCAATACTTTCTTGCTAAAACTAACATTTCGTGTTTCTTATTTTTTCCCTTTTTTTTCTTTTTTTACTTATTTCGCTGTATTTCTTGTATCGATTGGTAAACAGTATTTTCGCTGTTTTAAGGAACAAAGTGTAGTGTAGTATCTCGTTTGTCGATTGGTTTCGGGTATTTTTCGGCACTTCTGTTGCTTCCAAAAAGTCTTTTATCGTTATTTTTCTTTTATAAATTGATTTAGAAGATTTTAGAGTACTTCTTGTACTGGTTCAGGGTATTTTTTCACACTGTTTCTTGTGCTGTTCATGGAAGTATTTTGAACTCGATGGACGGGTTGATGTACTGCGTCCAACGCTTCATAGCGTTGTGTTCTCCTTGGAAGTCATGAGTCAGCGTCTTTCCTATGAACCGGTAGTCTGTCTTCAGCTTGGCGTCCGAGAACCCGAACGCCGTGATGCGCGCGCACGTCCGCGCCATTAGGAACAATCCCATGAATCCCGACGATGGGTAGAACTTCAGTTTCGCACCACTTGACGCTTCGAAAGCGTCACGTGATCGCTTAATAAAATCATGGTTTAAAATGAAGGTCATGTTTGACCTTGAACTTCTGGCCTTCAAGAATTCTGTGTACTTTGGGAACAAGTAGGTAGTGAAGTATTTCTTTGACAACGGTCCCTTTTTGATCTCATGGTTCATCCTGGCGTAGAACAGGATGATGTTTTCTGTTCTATTCTGGATCAGGTAGAGTTTCTTATACTGAGGCTCAGCAGCGTTCCAGAACCCACAATGCACCATCATGTGTGTGGTGCGGTGTCCCTCGCGACGCGGGTCTCTGATTGGATGCAGATTAAACCGCAACACGATATCATGCGCGTCTATCTCCGCGCCATACTCATATTTATCCAACACCTTAGAGGATGAGATTATTGCGCACGACTTGTTATTTCCAAAAACCTCCCTGTTGCTAGGATACTCCTCTGGGAGAAGTTTGTATAGGTCCGGGTAATCTGAGCACACTTTTCCACAAGATTTCTTGGTGAGCATGGCCGGAGGTACATTGTAGCGTTCATCCCAAAATTCCCATCCCTCGAACCGCTGCTGGTTGTTCGTGCTATTTGCCTGCTGGTTGTTAGATCCGGTTTTGCTTTCTACATTCGGCTGGTTTCCTGTGAGTTCTACCTGCACAAGTTGACCGTCTGAAATTATAAGAAAAAAATGTAGAAAGTTAAAGCGAAGAAAAAAAACTACTGTCTTTCGTCTGAGATACAAGTTCAAAATGTCGGCAAATAATCGGTCAAGTTGCGGAGGCTGCGCGTCAAAGAAGATTGGAGACACACCTTATTTAGCGTAACATATAACTTAGCGTTTCACATAGCTTGGCGTTACACATAACTTGGCGTTGAACATAACTTGGCGTTGCTCATGAGAGTTTAGTACGTGTCTCCTATCCGATGCGGACGCATCTTTTCACTTCAAATATAAACAAAAGCAACCCTGATATACTTGTCTCTAAAATGTCCAAAAACATTTCCTTAAGACACCCGTGGAATTTTATTTTTCAGATCATACAAGTAAATTAAAAGTAAAGGGTCATTTTTCCATATCTTGTTTTAATTTTAGACCAGAGTTTATTCGATAAATAGGAAATCACTACTTTTGTTCAGCCAATTGCATCCCAAACAAAAGAATTGCAGTGGCGGATTCAGGATTTCCCAGAGTAGGCGCCAACCTATTATTGGCCAATTTTTCCCAAAAACTGCATGAAAATGAAGAAATTATGGCCCGGAGGGGAAGGCGAGCATCCCTCTTGCCCTCCCCCCCCTCCGATCTACCAATGAATTGGAAGAACAAAGGCATTGAATTTATCACTGGACAAAACGCTTTTGCAATCAATAGAAATTCCCTTGAAAGTGTTTTCACTATCAATATATGAACACTCATACCTCACAGAATACTTGCTGTACTGTTCACCCCGTTACCTGACTGAACTGTTTTTAATTGAATGTATTATAATGGTCAGTGGATCAATTACAATGCTTTCTGATGGTCAATAGATCATGAACATTTTTTCAGCGGGGATTGTTGGAAACACTTTGTAAAGTCTCGTTTAATGGATGTTTTAGATTCAGTCAGTTTGAAAAACCTGGATTAATTTTAATGTGGCAGTGACGGTTATTTATTCTCCGAGCGGTTTTTCCCATGAATTAGCATTACTTAAACGAGAATGAACTTTTAGAAAAACACGCTTAAGCGTTTATTCATACTGAGCGAAAGCGAAAAAGAAAGTGAAAATGTTCTTGAATGTTTCTGGTTTATTACCGCCCGTGTACGAGGGAAGGTAATGTTTTCTGTTTGTTTCTTCACCCTCTGGCCTCTGGTCCCAGGTCCTTTCCAGAGGATACCCCCTAGTCCTGTCACTGGTCCTGTACAAAGTCCTGTCCCGGGTCCTGCCGGGGGGGATACCACAGCCAGGATGGGGGTACCCCTCAGGACAGGAGAGGATTGCTGCCATATCGTTTTTGATTAATCTCTGATCATTTTTTTTTTTTTGCTTTCGTTGCCTTTCTCTTGATGTGAATAGACCCTTAGACTGCTATTTCTCAGATAATTATTTCTAAGGTAAAGAAGATATACACCCACATAGTATAGTGTTAACTTGAGATTGAAAAGGTACTGGCAAGTAAGTTCATACTTTTACAAATTAGACAATTAAAGCTTAGTCTGTGAAGCCCTTTTTTGTTGAAAGTCATTTAAGATTTTAATAACGGAAGAGGAACCAGTGGAATGTACTTTACACATTACATACTAAATTACTGTACCTTACATACTGACACTTTCCTCAAATATTACTTTTATCAAAGAAATGTTTGTCCATTTACGTCAGAAACAATAGTTTTACGTCTAAAGTCTTCGGGGGGAATTAAATAAAATACTTTAAAATCTTTTAACTAATGTTCTCAAGGCACAAAATAAATGTTTTAGGAATAGTTCAGTCTGTAAAAGCGTTTATTAATTAAGGCACTGTAGCGCGCTTTTACTTCCAGCGTACTTGGGAAAATAAGTGGGTAAGGGGACAGACTGTCATACTGATCACTGGAACGTTTAAAGGTGTCAAACCAGAGATGAATCTATTAGGCGCATTCAACCAAGAAATCCATGTCAGGTATGAAACTCAACCAAGTACCCAAGAAATCCACGTCAGGCATAAAATTCAACCAAGTAATCAAGAAATCCATGTCAGGTATAAAACTCAACCAAGTACCCAAGAAATCCATGTCAGGTATGAAACTCAACCAAGTACCCAAGAAATCCATGTCAGGTACAAAACTCAACCAAGTACCCAAGAAATCCATCTCAGGTACAAAACTCAACCAAGTACCCGAGAAATCCATGTCAGGTATAAAACTCAACCAAGTATCCAAGAAATCCACATCAGGTATAAAACTCAACCAAGTACCCAAGAAATCCATGTCAGGTATGAAACTGAACCAAGTACCCAAGAAATCCACATCAGGTAAAAAACTCAACTAAGTACCCAAGAAATCCACATCAGGTATAAAACTCAACCAAGTACCCAAGAAATCCACATCAGGTATTAAACTCAACCAAGTACCCAAGAAATCCACATCAGGTATAAAACTCAACCAAGCATCCAAGAAATCCATCTCAGGTATAAAACTCAACCAAGTACCCAAGAAATCCATGTCGGGTATAAAACTCAACCAAGTACCCAAGAAATCCACATCAGGTAAATACTCAACCAAGTACCCAAGAAATCCACGTCAGGTATAAAACTCAACCAAATACCCAATAAATCCACATCAGGTATAAAACTCAGGTTCAAAACTGGGGTACCAATTGGACCACAAAAACTTGTGTATCCATAAATATTAAGAAAAAATGTTAGAATAGAATAACTATTAGAATAATTGTTTTGAATAGTAATTTATTTAATTGTGTGCTTTGATCTTGAATAATTATTCTAGGCACAAACGAATTCATCTATTAAATGCAAACAATATGGCCTTAGAATCAGTATAAAGCTTTCTGTCCACGTTTATATTGGGATGGTCAATAGCAACGGCTTCAGTCAGCAACAAACCTGAGGGATTAAACATTACCGTCTGTGCGAAAGGTAAAACTGAGGGTCAAAAACTGAAATTATTCAACCCAAGGATGCTAAACCTTTACTCAATGCTAACTTTGTTGTTATTTATTTAATAATATATTTTTTTTCATGATATACATAGCTCATCAAATACTACCGTACAAGCTCGTCCGCAAACAAGCACATTTGTGGATAGGCGGCTATTATCTGCTCAATCAAGGAAATGTACCTTATTGCACTCAAGATAATTAAAATGTCACAAATAAGACATCTGGCGTTTGGTTGCATACATTGAGGGGTTGACTCCAGTCCGAATTGAACTCACAGATTTATGTTATTCACCGAAACCTCGAATAATCTCAAAAAGTAGCGAAACATTTCGTTTATTGCGCATGTGCACCAGGTGAAACACGTTTCTTTGATGAGCAAGTGTCAACTGTACTATACAGATAAAGCACGAGGTAAGGGCATTCCAAGGGCTTTATCGTATGGAAAAACCGACATTTTAATTGCTATTTGAGGAGAATTGGATGTACAATGCGAAAATTTGTGGTCATTGCGTTCGTCATGTTTGTCAATTGACTACATTGTGTTCCGAAAATTCATGGTCATTGCATTCGTCATGTTTCTACTCAGTGGAGGGCATCTTCAGAGAGGACAATTACATGAATTACATGAATTACATGAATAATT
>JBCAUG010577712.1:0-14500 GCA_038406175.1 Haplosyllis leylae | reverse complement strand
AAAGTTGTCAACTCTAGACTCATGTCGTGCAGCTGTACTCTAAACTCGAGACGGCGGCTCAGCATTTCGCCTTCCTCCGTGCATTCCACTTTTGATGTTGAGTCCAAATCTGCCTAAACTCAAATTCCCTATGTCCAGTGGGAGGGGGAGGGGGGTGTTAACCCGACATGGCGGCCATGTTGGACTCGCTATATATACTGACAAACTGACTTTGAACGTAGTATGGTCCCCGTTAGCTGACACAACAGCTACGGGGACCATAATATAGATCATCTTGAAATTGACCAGGTAATATGCTTACAGTTTTGATTTTACAATCTCGTTTCAGAAGTGGGATGTTTGGCAGTACAAAGAAGAAAAAACGGCCCGAAATTTCGGGGCCGACGAACTTTGAACATCGAGTACACACAGGCTTTGACCATGACCAGGGCACTTTTGTTGGGCTTCCCCCACAGTGGCAGAGCGTGGTCAATCCAAGTGGAGGCCACCGGCCTGTACCCATTGTGGATCCTTCGTACGTCACACCCATGGAAATGCAAATGGCAAAAACGCATGTAAGTGCACTTCATTTGTCCATGTCATCGAAACGTGAGTTTACTTAACGTGGTCACTGCCTACTGTCATCGACATGGTCAAAAAATATCTGTACAGTTTAATGACAACGAAATGGATACTAATCATACCACCTGCGCTGTACCTGTCCATGGGGTGTCCTGACGGGGGGGGGGGGTTACCCCTGTCCTGGTCCTGACCGGGGGAGGGATGGGAGGGGGTACCCCGATCCTGGTCCTGGCTGGGCACCCTCCCCAGGACCAGGACAGGGGTACCCTGCCCCCACCCCTCCCCCCAGATAGGACCTGAGACCAGGGGGTACTCCCCCACCCCCTCTGGGAAAGGACCAGGGACCAGTGATCCGGAGTACCACCCTACCCTCGGACGGACAAACAAACTGAAAATGTAACCTCCCGTCGCACTTCGTACGCGGGCGGTAAAAATATCCGTATCTGAGGATTCATGCACATGTATGTACTCAAGTCGTAAGCTTTTTCATGACCGCGATATTAAGAGAAAGTGATCTTTCGTGTAGTTTGCACTAAATGAGGGCGTTGTGAGCTAAGTCATGTAACAGTGTACATACAATCGCGTCGTTGCGCAAACGCTTGGTCTTCACACTCTCATTTTATTTGTAGACCATAGTTAGGGGTGGACATTCTGGATCTCAGTTGAATGGATTGAACGATATGAGAAGCATTACAGTGGCGAGATCCAACTCATTGCGACAGTACAGTCCACCGCAGTTCCGCAGACCTAATGATATGCACAATGACATCCCTCCGCCACTGATGGAAAGCGAATACAGTCCCACCCGACCACCACCCCCAGGACCGGGCTACTCACCAACGCCATACGGCCAGCAACCTCCCCAGTATAACACGAACTCTATGCCGAGAGATTATCATCAACAATATCCGCAAGGACGTCCGTCTCAGCACAGCGGATACGGTGCTCCACCCCCTCATGATGGCCGAGGGGATCCTAGAAATGACTATCAAATGTACAGAAATGGTCCCGAACCCAGGGACGACATGCGAGGGCCTCCAGGAGGCACTTTGGACCGCCGTATTCCGGATGGTCAGTATCAGCCAAATGGACAATATCCCGGTGAGCATTACCGGGGAGGACCTCCACCGAACTCGAAGGATTTTAGAGAATACAGAGATCAAAGGGAGTACGGTAGACATCCTCAGCACATGAACGACAGAATAGATGGTTCTTTACAGCGGCCGCGTGAGCGTGAAATGAGGCCAACACAAGACATGAGAGGAAATCAGCCTTCACCACAGCCACCTCACATGCAGTACCCTGGGCAGCAACCTCCACCACGCAGCCCATCCGGTGGACACTACGCACCCTACATGGCAAATGGAAGCACACCAACGTCACCAAATTCAACGCTTCAAAGACAACAGCAAGGTCACCCACAAGGAGTATCGCCAGTCCCTCCAGCAGTTCAACACTATGAAAGGGTACGTGGGAATTTTAACTATTGATAGCTAATAGATACATGTAAATTGTATTTGTTAGACCTGTAAAGAATGTTGAGTTAAGTGTGATGAGTATTTATCTGTATCCGGAATGTTAAGTCTGTCCTTTAATTGGTTGGATTTCAATCTTAGTAAAATAAGCTGGCGCGTCGAGTACAACGTGTAGCGTGTGTGTTTCCTTTTAAATATTCAATCTGATATATCCTATTGCCATAAATTGCTTTAGATGTGTTCTTAAAATGGAAAATATGTTGATTTTGATCGCATTCCGCTGCTGGCATTCTCTACCCTGCTTTTCGCTTGGAAATATTTTCCATTTTAATAGAACCTTATATTTTTTTTTATCTCATATGTTTGCACAGCTTTTTATGATGAAAAATTTAATTGCATCATAAGACATCTTGATATTAGATTTGCACTAATCGTTTTGTGTGTTGTGTTTTGACCGTTTGGTTTTTCTAGGGCATGACTCCCACTAAGCAAGGTCTGCCACCAGGTGCCGTTCCTGTCATGATCAACAACAACCATCTGCATCCGAACCAGAAGGACTCGTATCAGCATAGTAGCGGACCACCCACCCCACAGCCCCACATGTCCCCATCGCGTAGCAGCAGCCGAGAGCAGAATCATCCCCCGCAACCTCAGCACCCAGCCCCGACGGGACCGCCTCGCTCGCCGGGTGCTCCTCCCAAACCGGCGCAGCAGCAACAGCCACCGCCACAACAGAGTGGCCAGGCCTACCCAGCTGAACAACAAAGATTATCCCATGAGCAGGTTTGGTATTACAACGTTTTCATTGTGTCAAATTCGTAGGAAAAGTACAGTGGTGAAGCTGCTGGAAATGGCTAAAATGTAACACGTCATTGGTCAGTTCAATAAACATTTGAATTTGCAGCATCAGTTCCCAATTACCGTTTATCGATGTAGAATCAAGAGGCCAGATAGTTCTCTAACGGATCAGAAAAGCGTTGATTTCAGAGTTTTTGAATACTTCGTGTACAGAGCTTTTTTGTACAATATGGAACTTAAGGATTCAAGTACGCAGTGCTTTTAAGAACTAAGATTAAGTATTACGAGCATATTTGGTTAGTGCTCAGATTGGTAGAGAAACCACACGTTCGCATACTTCCTTAACATGTACTGAACAGAGCCTTTGATAGAGCGTTTAACGTTTACACATTCACTCATGGGAAGTAAATAATTATAATATTACTATTTCCCACCGAAGAGGATGATAAAATTGTAAATGTTCCAGCCATGTTGTTATATGTATATTGACTGTACTCATCCTCAAAGGTTAGCTCATAAAACCATTGTACGATTTTAATAAAGCACAAAATTCCTGCACAAGCTAAGAATAATTAAGTTGCACGTATGTAACCAGAGAAAGGCGTGGTCGTTATTGTGGCCATAACTAACATAAAGGATCACAACGTAAAAGTAATAATTACTTGTAATTATTTCCCCCTTTTAATATGACATGCAGCATGATGAATGGCTACTTTACAAAAGGGTAAGGAAAGTCAGCAGTTTCGAAAGTTGTTGTTTTAGATCATTTGTAGCATGGTTATCAAGGATAGCAAGAATTTGTCGTCGGTGCTTTGAATGTCTTCAATGTAACCGTGATTATTTGGCAATTTTGTGATTTGATTCATGTTTATCATGTTTGTATGTGTCTCTGTCTGGAAGTGGCTTTTTACACATTAAGATCTAAAACATTTTTCAAGAATGTTTCGATGTTATCGTTTAATGGCAATGGATACCTTTGTCTCCTGAACATTTTTTTTTTTATCATTTTACAGAAATGTGGTATGTTAAAAGTAAATTCATGTATTTTGGCCTGCCATGTTGAATGTCTGGTATTTAATGACCTAAGGTCCCATTGTTCTCCAGGGATAACTTAGAATATTTTGATATTAATTCCAAAGACTTAATCAGCTTAACACAAAAAAACCAACTAAATACAGAAAGCATTCCTATGTGCTGAGCACTTTTGTGAAAGAAAAATCATTCAGATTTGCATATAAGAACACTGTAATCTGGGTTATTCTTAAATACTGGTTACTCCAGTTTGGTATGAACATTTTGTAGATTACAAGCAAGCTGGGAGGGATTTTTTTCGGATTGTCCATGCACAGGGTTTTCATCGACATAGTCAAGATAGATTAGTTTTTCCAGTCGGGAAATTTTGAGTCAGCACTAAAAACGTCGGGGACAAATAAAGTGCAAACATGACATATTGAAAAAATCTGACAGTTGAACTAGTTTTGATAAAAAGACTTGAAATGTCGGTCCATTTTCACTGCAATCAACAAAAGGCCTTATTTATTTTCAATACAGGAAAATATGGGGGGAAAACTGGAAAAGCCAGAATCTTGTTGTTTGAGAGGAAAATTGGGAAGTTTGATGTACCAAAAAGCTGTTAGCTTTATTTAATCATGTCTAAGTCAGATTATCATAAAAAGGTTAAACGATACTGTATGTAATTGCCAATGAAATAGCTGCATTGTAATCATTGCTTATGTTTTTACGTTACTTCAGTTCCGAGGAGCTTTGCAGATGGTTGTAAGCCCAGGAGATCCCCGAGATAACCTCGATAATTTCATCAAGATTGGCGAAGGGTCTACAGGAATAGTGTGCATAGCAACTGAAAGAACAACTGGACGGCAAGTGGCCGTGAAGAAAATGGATCTAAGGAAACAACAGAGGAGAGAGCTCTTATTCAATGAGGTTGCCAGCCTTTTGTTTTAATGTATATTAGATTGTATTGTACGCACTCTACGTGCTGTAGACTCGCTCAGTCATTAGACACAAGGTTAAAACTTCTGCGGGAATTGTGGCTACAAAATTAGTTTCGGGTAAATTTTGAGAAATATAGGTAACCCTGAACCACAGCTGCTTTATAAACAAAATGTTTTTGGTCATGTACGGTAACTAAAACATGTACAACATCGGTTTCTAACGATGTTCATAGGTTGTCATCATGCGAGACTATCACCATCCGAACATAGTGGACATGTACGACAGCTTCTTAGTGGGTGATGAGCTGTGGGTTGTAATGGAGTTCCTCGAAGGTGGCGCTCTCACTGACATTGTTACACACACGAGGTCAGTTGGGGGTCGATATATGTGAGTCATTTTATTTAGCTTATGTTTAGGCATGATCTGGTGTGAAGCAAGTATGTAGTGTTTTATTCTGTTCGTCTTAGATTAAGATCCAAAGGTTCAAAAAATTCAGATACGAATGAGAATTTTAAGCAAAGGTGGTAAATTAATTGACACTGTATATATTAAATATTTTGCTAACTAGCTTCTAATTTCTTAACACTTCGTTCACATGGCTGCAATTTGGTAATGATGACTGGAAATCACTGAAAAGAATTTCCACTGGAAGGAAGGACAGACGAGCAGACGAGTCTGCTAATAAATTACGTCTGTGCATCTTCAACTGAAACAGTTCAATTAAATTATTTAATATTATTTACCCACAGCCCTGTCATAAGGTTACTAAACTCAGTTCTTTTTTTAACACATATCTTGGAGCATTTGAGTTGTTCACTGACATTGTAACTAACAACATTTATTTTTGGTTAGAAAATACTTCCTTAGTGTATTTATCGCAGCTAATTTGATCATTTATTGTTTTCCTTCACTTTTGGTAAAATCAGTTTGTAGTAGGTCATGCAATTTTACAATTTAATTCGTGAATGACAAAATGATAAAATTTACTTCTTTCTTTTGCAGGATGGATGAGCAGCAAATAGCTACTGTCTGCAAATCTTGTCTGAAGGCACTGGCTTTCTTACACTCAAATGGCGTCATTCACAGGGACATAAAGTCTGACTCAATATTGCTCTCACACGATGGAAAGGTAGACTAATTTAATGTGAGCCAAGATTTGAAAACAGCAGCATATATTCAAGTTTGCTTTTGGCTGTTGTAAAAGAGTCAGTGATTTACTTGTGACCGGAATGCAATTATAGTATTCATGGACATTTGCAGGTTAAATTGTCGGACTTTGGATTTTGTGCTCAAGTCTCGACAGATCTACCTAAGAGAAAATCCCTCGTAGGAACACCGTATTGGATGGCCCCCGAGGTCATATCCAGACTGCCTTATGGTCCTGAGGTAAATTCAGAGTTTGTTTTGGTGCAATGAAATGCATTTGCTGTCGCCGAATTTTCCTATTTAGATTCCCTTCGCGTAGTTGTGACCTCATTTGTTTTACAATTAATTATCGTATTATTGCAGTTGATGTAAATCTAGAACATAATTCTGTAAACAGCTTGTCATTAAAATAATTGTAGGTTGATATTTGGTCCCTCGGCATCATGGTGATAGAAATGGTGGATGGAGAACCTCCGTTCTTTAACGAACCTCCGCTTCAAGCTATGAGACGCATCCGTGACATGCCTCCACCAAAACTGAAAAACACACACAGGGTATGTTTCGCAATTTACTATTTTCACCCATGGATTTGTACAAGTTTAACTACTATGGAGAAATTTGAGATTTGTGTAACTCATTGTTGTACATTATTATTTTTATACCTGTAAATGATGGATAGATGTATTCATTTTAAGATGGCACTAGTTTCTTTAGGGAATTAAATAAGGAATCGGAATATTGTAATGGTGTGGTCACAGCGAAAATAGATGTCTGAAGTCAAATCATTTTGAATCGTAGGTGTCACCAAGATTGCAAGGTTTCATTGAAAAGATGTTAGTACGAGACCCAGTAAACAGAGCTTCGGCCTTTGAGCTGTTAAATCATGCTTTCCTCAGGCAAGCAGGGCCATCAAGTTGTCTAGTACCACTCATGCGGAGCTTCCGGCACAGTCCATGCTGAAATATTCAAGATGCCAATGCAGAAGGATTAATGGTTAAATGCGTACTCGTTGTCCATCGACCAGTCAGTTCAAAAGTACTGTCCATTCGAAGATGTTACATTGTATTTTAAAATGAATTGCAAACAGATGTGAAATGTTGAGCACATCGTTGGTTTTAAAGGCCGTCAGAACAGTGCAGAAATACTAATTTATTTGTTAAAAATATTGAGAACAAAAAGTAAAGACTACACTGTTCAGCTAATTTTTCCTTACACTACCAGATTTTTTTTTATGGAAGCACACGTCAAACATCATTTAGTTATTTTTGTGTCTCGAATGGCAGCGTTCATGTATCTATTATACATATATTATTTCTGTCATGTACATAAGGGTACCTGTTTTAACCTTAAGGATCGCTCATGGTATTGGTTTAAAATAATTGTTAAACTTATGAAACTGCAGTAAGTTTCCAAAATACAGTGATAGCGAAGTATGAAGTTAATTGGGGAATCACAATGAGTTGTCACTGCCAGTGCGCAAATTCGATACCTGCTAATTATTGAATTGTTGAGATTTTACTTATGCTTATGAGATGAAGAAGAAAACCTATTAGGAGATTAGTCCACCGATACACATATCTTGAAGAAACAATGGAAAAGATGGTTTTGCAAGTACCATGAAATTTGCTTGAACTGTTGATCTGTGTTCTATTAAGTGGGGTTTAGAACAAGTTAACAGGAACTTTAGTGTTTATATTGAAAGAATCCGTTTTGTTATATTCCAACTAATGTTTTGTGCGTTGTTGCTTTCAATGTAAATAGCTTGTTATCAGATCTGTACAATCATGGGGGTTGTAAGGGAAAGCTGGTCTTTTTAGAGGATTCCCAGAAACTTCAAAATGTATTGGGTACAAGTCAAGGGTGAAAATTCCAATGTTAATCCTAGAAGAAAACTTCCATTATCACTTCAGAGGTTTGCCTTAGTTACTTGAGTGATTCCATTGGGACCGTACTATTGAAGAAGTTTAAATACACACACGTATGCAATGTTTTTATTCACAGCTGTTCCGCCCAAAATTCATTATCTGCAATCTCGTTGTTACTGTGACAGCCGATTTTTATTTTAGTGAAAATAACAGCTGCATGCCAATGAGATTATTTCTCCGGCCAAGAATTAAACTTGATTGACTTATATAATTACTACCAAAGCATTAATTGCTATATGTATAAGTAATAGAATTTTAAAACCCAAAACAACGCTTTATGTAGCTTAGGTTTTCAAAATCATACGTTTGGTTTTGCTATCTACTTAACTTCGTTTGTATATCTTTATCAACAGAAATCACGCTGTATATTTGTTAAGAGTGCATCCATATTATTACTAACATTAAATGACATATATTGTCCTAACATACAGTTGTCTATACGAGGGCCTCTCGGACACGACACTAAAAGATAAGTTCTAGATTCAGATTTTGCCAGGCAAAACTGACATTTCCGTCCCCATTTTTACTGGTGAGAGGGACCCACGATTTTATAATCATTCTGTGTTAAACGATAACTCGGATGCCTTGTGTACATATGTATGCTGCCATGTAATTCAAACTGAGAATAGATGTTTGATTACATTTAAAGAAATCATTTTACATTTCTTACAAAGCAAAGTATGTTAAGTGAGGGTTCTTCTCATGCCCAAATGATTTTTATACACTTATTCTTTCCAGTCCCAAAGGTTAGTAGTATGTAAATTGGTTCGGTCATTTATTTAAATTGATGTTGGCATGTGAAAGTTCTCATTAGTCAAGCCACAGAAGCCAAATTGAACAAAGTGTAACTCGCCAATTTTAAGATCATTTCTAACGTTATGAATTGAATTGAATCATCATGTTTATAAATTTGGTTAAGAGAAGGAAGGGACAAGAGGCTACATTGAATATTTTAGTTCCAGACTACATACATGCTTCGAGATTTTGTAATCTAAAACCTTGTACATATTGTAATTTAGCTCATTACATTCAGAACTGTAAGAAACAAACCTTCAGTTGTTTTGCAAACTGAAATTGGTACTCATACGTTACTAATACAAAATGTATCAAATGTACAGAATTTTGTATAATCTCCATTTCAAATAAACAATAAAATCTTCCATATTCTCTTATAAGAAGTTTTACTTAATTGTAGTAATTGTTTGGCATGACTTCGAATTCCTCTCTAATAATCAATAAGTGCCGCCTACTGTCTTGAAAAAACTATCAACTGAGAGTTGAAGTCTTGGGAATAATAGCACACGAAGTTCCGAATAAAACGGATAAAAAGAAACTGTTCAATATAACCAGGTGTTCGTTGTAAGAGTGATCTAGTGTAGAAAGAAAAAAA
Source organism: Haplosyllis leylae (assembly GCA_038406175.1). Classification (NCBI taxonomy): domain Eukaryota; kingdom Metazoa; phylum Annelida; class Polychaeta; order Phyllodocida; family Syllidae; genus Haplosyllis; species Haplosyllis leylae. Next base: position 5,252 of record JBCAUG010577712.1, on the reverse strand, counting down.
ATTGCTTTTGCCAAAATATTTTGCCAGATATTTTGGTAGAATATTGTCTCACCCGTTTGAGTTTGGAACTTGATGACACTAGAAACATTTTGACATTGCTGTGTGTATTTCAAGAATTGTGCAGGTAGAAACCAGAACCAAATTTGAAGATTTTTAAAAACCATTTCATTGATGCAATTAATCATTCATTGATGGGTGAATGTTGATGAAAATTTCACATTTGTTTGAAAACATTAGATTTATCAAAATGAGCACCTAAGAGGGTACAATTTCAGGTTAAGGACACTTGTGCGCAAAAAGGTAAATATGACATAATTTTTTTGGGGCACTGGCTTATCTTTGAATTGTATTTTAATCTAGTCTGCAACTTGAAATAATCTTAATTATGCTTACAATCAAATCACTTATCGCATGTTTTGTAATTTACCAGCCAAGATTATTGAGTTAAAAAAGAGAAAACCACCCGAGGGCAATCGAAATTACTCGACAAACAGCTACATGTTTCTTACATTTGGAAACGTATCTGGAATTTATTTTGTAAATTATGTCCATTTATTTAAGGTCAGATTTAGTAAATTTGCTCCATATCTAGACATTCCAGGCAGCTCTCACTCCAGATGAAATATTGATAATTCCCCTGGGTGATAGCGAAGCCTGCATTGAAACTTGAGATGCACGCACTTGCTCTTTCATTGTAGATGAAGAGTTTCTTTAAAGTAAAAGCCTTTTACTCACACATGTGGTGCCTTATCAATGTTTGTTGTCGACGGAAGAAGGTGCAGCACGGTTTTAGAACTGATTATCATGTTCAGAATGTCAATACTTCAGCCCTTTGACTCTTAAGATATACGCTATATTTCTTCCCCTTTGCTCTAACTGAGCGGATGTCCCTTTAACATTTTGTCTGAAGGAACTGATTGCTACTCGAGGATGGACTAAAAACCGATGATATTTTTCTGAGAATAAATGAATCGTGGGAAAATGCTTGTGAGCACAGATTTACAGAGATTCACAGTTAGCAGCATTCAAAGGTTCTTGCAATCTTACGGTCTAAATCTTCAACTTTAGGGGAGAAGTTTGGAACTATGGAGTCGGCTTTGAAATTTTTATTGGTAACTTGCAGAATTACCAGGAGTGGTTCAAAGATGACTTTTGTGTGGTTTACGTGATTGGAATTTTCTCATTAGCTATATGGGACACTTCCTTTTCAATTTTTTTGCTATATTTGCACGTAAGATACTTTGAGACATACCCCATGATGGATTTTGATCATTTTTGGAATATGTCAACTTTTGATGACTCTAGGGTCATTTGAGTACTTTAAAAAAACTTCTTAGAAAATCAAAGTTCTCTCAATGAACAAGCAGTGATTACCCTTCTTCGTGATTTAGGATTTAGTCTGAGGAGGGCAGGTATGTAGGCTGTATCATGGGTCAATGGAGTGCTGTGTACTTGGAAGAGTGCCATGTTCCAATAAATTTCCTTTTGTGACACATTTGTGATTGGTTAAAACATACATATCCTTCACTTATTTAATCAAGAACCAGTCCATTGGTGTATCCTAGGATGCTCTACATGACCTCTTTTGGGTTTTTGAATTTATCACATTTGGCCATTTGTTGGGCTGTGTGGTACCAAGTTTTGAAATATTAAATTTATTAGGAAACTTTTACAGTGAAGGGTATTTAGAATTTTTAGCAATAAATTGGCACAAAGGTCTGACAAATATTGTCTTGTAGAGAATTTTTTGTTTTTACAATTTTGACCACTGTCTCAGTCATGGTTATTTGAGTAATTTTCAATATTGTGCTTGGTGAATGAAGTATCTGTTTATTACATAAAGGGTCAATGATAGGAGTTCAATGTCAACTGGCAATTTGTAGAATTTGGAGTACATAAATTTCCATTTCAAAATTATTTTTGATCAACAGTTCCTTGATAAATTTGATGTCAAACTTCAAAGTTCTCATTTTTCATCATTTGAGACTGCATTTTGAAGGTGTCATAAATTTGGTTTGGGATGTCCTAATTGATATGAGAGGCCAAGCTAAACATAGTCTAAGGGAACCCAATGGTCATCAATAAGAAAATAGTTATGAATGGCTTCCAGGGGTGAATTTCTTCAAATTTATTTTGGGCACAACTGGTGACACTGTTTGGGATTAATCAATTTGAATTATTTTTGTCCAGAATGGAAAGTTATGGCAACTATATTACTGTTTTGATCACATTTTAGTCAATACCTAGTAGATATAAATTTTGTCATTGGCTAGAACAATTAACAAATCAATGGCCAAAGTACCTTGCCAAAAACTTGATAGATCTCTCCAAATTTGTTTTGCCATGTGTGTGCATAGTCTATCAGATTTATATCAACTAAGTCAGTCTTTACAATAAATATGATCATGGTTGGATGAGTCAGGTTGAGTACTTTTAGGAGGAGTTGGAAGCTGAAAAAATTATTGAACATAGCTTTCAATATTATTTACTGCTAGGCAAAATATAGACTTGTTATAATATGCTGTCAGGGAATTTTGAAGGTTTGCAGTTTTAGATCAGCAAAAAATTCAAGATGGCCACCATATCAATTGTGCATATTTGGAGAAGGTGCTTGGCAACACCTGTGTGCATGTGCAAAGCAAATAGACGGCCCAAATGCATTGTGGCTACCATTTTGGTTTTTGTTTTGTTTTGTTGTACAAATTTATTTCAGAAAGTTCTCTTGGTTATTAATGGCTTATGTTATTGTCTATTAGTGTGCAAAGTTTCAAAACGTTCTACAGTGATGGAGTTTGAACACAGGGAAAACAGGTCAATGTAACAGATGGGAAATGAGCAAATGGACATGGAGCTCCCTTCCCATTCAGTTTCCAGCATCTCTAAATGTGCTTCAAGGTCCTTGTTGATGCTCCACAGGGATAAAAATATAATAAAGACTGAAAAAATAGCCAACTCCCCCTGCAAATACTCAAAGTAGAGAGAAGAAAAAAAAGTCTTTGCTGAGCTGAGGTGGCTAAAGTAATTTGTCATGTACATGATGTCATATTTAAAGTCATGCGTCAAAATGTCTAAAAAGTCCAAAAGAAAGGAACCTAAATAGACAATTATATGCAATGTGTCACATTATGTCTCTAAAAGGCAAAAGGCAAAAGAAAATGAACTAAGTAGCAAATTGTGTGTAATATTTTAAAAACTCAAACAGCCTGATTATGGATGAGATTCATAAAAAGTAAATTTGACATAAGGTTGATTTCAAGGTCACATATGAAGGTAATCAAAACATATTTTGATAGTTTCCATTGACCATTATGTGTTGATTTGCCAGATATGAAATTCATTCTACAGCCAAGATTCTTATGAATTTTGAGATGCAAAGGTGTGAAAATATTTTTTCCAAAGGACTTTTTGTTTGAAATTTTTTAACACAGCTTTACCACTGTTGCTCTAAAAAGTCCAAGCATAGTTAGTTTGTGTGCATGTTCAGTTTTAATTTGGGTGTAAAGTCAAAATTCATTATGAATTGACTTCAGAAATGAGACAAATACAAGGCAATCCCAAACTTTGATATTTTTCTGTTTTAACATTGGATTCCCTTGGATCCAAAACAGCTTGGTGTATCATATCATTTTAGCCTTCCAATCTGACCCCAAACTGAGTGATTTTAAGTGATTTGGTGAAGTTTATGATCATATCAAAATTTGGAGTTGCCTCATATTTGACTCATTTCTAAAGTCAATTCATAACAGATTTTGATTTAACACCCATGAAATTGAAGCTGAACATGCACACTTGTCAATTGTGCTCAGACATCTACAACAGGCTTAAAATGGCCAAAATGAAACATTGAAACAAATTAAACAAAATTTTCATTATCAAACAAAACATTAAGAAACAGTCTTTTTGCACATTGGGGAGAAGTTGTCATGGCAAAAAAATGGCTCCATACTTAACAATCTATCCCAGAAACAGGATCTAGAGGGCATGAGGGATGTACACCCCCTCTGAACTAAAACTTTCTAGTAAATTTCAGGAAAAATTGGTCAAATAGTATGTTGACACCCCCTCAGTGGTCAGCACCCCCCTTTGGAAAATCCTGAATCTACCACTGAGATGGACATTGGTCATGTTACACTGACCGCTCCAACCAGTGTTGCCCATCAGTAGGGGATACTGGTACTGTGATTTTGTATTTAACCACTTGTTATACCAATGTTAAATACTTGTACCATAACCTATGTTCACCACAATAAAAGTACTACCACAATAAAGGTAACTGTAGGTTACTGTTTGGTATCTCTTTAACCCCTTTGCTAATGATTATGCACCAGTGTGGTATGCACCATCATTACAGTTGTTGACCCAAACAACACTGTAGTACAGGACGTATCAACCATTATACTCTCTACACAATGCACATATTGCAAACAACATGCAATTAATAGCCACATAAATGGATTACTTATTTTTCCTGTAAAATTCCCACGATTCATTGATTCATGAAAAAACTGCGTGCTACACCTAAATTTATTTGTGTTAAAATTAAAAGCAATTCAATTTTCCAGCTTACTTAGGAATGCCTCTGATATTCAGAGATCTTCAACAATGCACATGGTTAAAACTCACATCCTGTTGGAATATCTGTCAACATCACAACCATCCTTAGGTGTTCTGGGAAACTTCCAATGGAGTTCGGATCTCCTTAATATAAAATATAATTGTGCAATTTTATTTGGATACACTGCAGACCGATTATTTATTTGTGATTCCAAATATATTTTCTCACAGACCACTATTGTAAATCCCAGTCAGCATTGACTGAAACTATTGAAATCAGTCAGAAATGAATGCTTTTCTTGAGGTTGAAAATGGACGGCCCAACACGGGCTGTGAAAATAATTTATCATATTATTATATTATTTCACCTGATTCACACCTTTCAGCATTTCTTCTTTCAATATGAAAAAGTTCCATGAATAGTTTTGTTGAAAAACAAAATGAGATATTTTCATATATCCATTTCGATTTTTAATTCTTTTGCTGTAGATCGAAAAATTCACTTCAGGGTAGGGTGTGCCAGATCCAAATCCCTTGTCACATTTTACCTTCTTAAAATAGGAACTCCACGCCAGATCAAATAAATGTGCGACTTTATTGAAATGAAGAAAAACGCAGTCAATCACCCTGAGGGAACAGCGCAAATTTCTGACTTAAACGACAATATCAGTAATTTCTGACTTTTTGCTTTCCATGTA
>JBCAUG010577601.1:0-14504 GCA_038406175.1 Haplosyllis leylae | reverse complement strand
ACACCAATTTCTAGTTGAGATTGAGAATTATCTAAAAATGTACGATATAGATGTCTCAAGGTTCACAGATGGAAGACTGGGTAAATGATTTTTTAGGTGTAGAATAAATTTTGATTTCAATGACATATTGCTAACAGATTGATTTCACATTTATGCTTGTATTTTTCAACAAGGACCCGATTATCTGAAGAGAGTATGTAGACAGAAAGATGGGGAGCAAGTACAATTTCTGAGTAGTTTGGAGGTTACAGCCAAAATCAATGAACGTAATGAAGCCAACAGTTGGATGAGTGGAGTGAGAGAATATTTATTGGATGTAAATAAACAGCAATTGATTCCAGACCACAAATTAGTTTATCTCACAGACAGTGAGGTCTTCCTAACAAACACAACTCCTCAAAGGGCAATATCAGTAATGGTATGTTAACAGTGTATAAGACTGACAGCGATAGTGAAACAGATAAAATAATGGCCTGCTTAGCACCATCAGGAAAAGTCTCTGTGTCTGTCTCAGTATCGCTTGCAGTGGTTATTCCGAATAATGATGACGTTCTAAATTAATACTTAAATACAATTCATCCAATTCATCCAACTATTGCTCAATAAAGATAGATATTTTGTGATTGACACAGATGATTTACAATGGACGAGGTGAAATTATTAAATGGATTATAGTCACAGATGGAAGATTAGTAACCCATGAGTGGGTGCAGGATCAAGATGTCAATGCTTTGCTTCTGAAAACAGATGATGGTACACTGACACCAATAGTATTGAGGAATGCATTGATCATGATTATTAGGTATTTTATAATTTTCAATAAAGTCACAGCATAAATCACAATGAAGTCCTGTAATAAAATATTTCAAATATCCACTTTGCTTTGTACAGGAATTACGAAGAAAACCAAATGGATGGTGATGCCTTACTCTTGATGGACCCTTTCACTGCAGCAGAATTTGATCTTTCTACTTGGGATTTCTGTTATGACAACTGCATCTTCCCAGTTGCAATTCCTAAAGTAATATCATTAGGACTGAGGGCTTTGAATTTTGGACTGATGGCAAAGTACACCCACCTGATGTTATTCTTCATGCACAACAGGTAATTCTTCTTGGAATATTTGTAAAGAATGCAGTGCAATGTAACAAATAATAATGAACTTATTAGAAACATTGTACAGGTAATAATAATTTTAGGTTCATTTTAATGGGCTATGAAATGAATGAATTAAACTTCATACTGATGCACAAGGAAGCGGTCTACCAGGTGGCATCAAAAACAAGACAGACAGCAGTCCTGAAGATGCTGCATATCAACAGAGTAGTCATGAAAGCCAAAGCTCCAGAAGAGGAAGAAGAAGGTACCACTGAACCAGTAGAATTGGCTCCATCTGCATCTGGTATAGCTCTCCCAAATCCACCACCTGTAGCCAAAGTTCAACCACAGGCAGCAAAGTCGAAAGGCAAAAGAAGAAAGAAGTCAGGTCCTGTAGAAATGGCAACTGTTTCAACACAGACTTCGCTGGAAATGATCCCTCTAGAGATGCCCAAGAAACAAGAAGAAAAATTTGACAGAGTATATCTGCAGTCCATGCGACTCAGCTACCTTGCCAGAACAATTAGAGCTGCAGATTTTGCTAATCCAAAGAAAAGTACTGAGCCAGGAACTTCAGGACATTAACATGTCCACTTATTGAGACCCTTGACCACTTAAGTATTTAAAATACAAATTCACCTAAATAAATGTTGTGTATGAAGGTGTCGGTACCTATGAATAACTGAAAATGACAGGGAAGGAGTAACTGAGGACAAGTTTAAAATTATTAACAGAGCTATTTTGCTCGTTGAATGTCTTCAAATTGTGTTTGCTTAACTGTTACCGGAGATCCACTTCTTAGCTGCAACAGCTAACCCTCAGTCAGTGAGTTGAAATTGCTGTTGTCAATAACCACACTTGATGCACTCTCTTGTAGATCCTGTCATCTCATTGGAGGACTCCGCATAACTGGTGGCTGTAGGAGGAGGATCCTAGTAAGGGAGCTTGTTAAAATTGATCTCAATCATTTTCATGCAAAGAAATCTCTTTGTAGGCGCCTGCTCCTTGTAACCCAACTCATTCTATGAAGCACCCAGTGTACTATTTTCAGATACCTGTGTCTAGCCTGACCAGCCACCCTCTGCTGTCAACAACCGTTTAATGAATTGTTTAAATATTTTGCACTGCATTTCATTGTAGAAATGAGCAGCAAACCTTACCATTCTCTTAGTCACAAGACGTGTGGGTCATTTCTGCAATAAAATGTCATGGTTGCCCGGCTGAATGCTCCTGACTTCAGATTGGATGAGACACTGGTGAATTCAGCTGTGAGGAATATCTTAAATTCTCACGCCCCCTCTCAACAGCCCTTTCATACATTTTGCTCATTGAATGTCTTCGAATTTGTGTTTGGTTAAGTGTTACCGGACATCCACTTGTTAGCTGCAACAACTGAGCCTGAGTGAGTGAGTTAAAATTCCTGTTGTAAATAACCAGACTTGATCCACTGCCTTGTAGATCGTGTAATCTCATCGCAGGACTCTGCATAACTGCTGGCTGTAGGAGGATGCTCGTAGTAACCGAAATTTTTAACATTGGCTGTACTACTAAATGTGGCAAAGCAAGGAATTTGGGGACTTTTCACTTTTTCTGGCCATGATGTCTCAATTGTCTGGCCATCATGCCATTTTCCCATCAATACAATTATGTTGCAGAAGGAAATCTGTGTATTTCATGTTTTCGAAATTGTACCCCAATTCCATGGTTACCCAGATTTAGTAGTAGACCCATTGCTGTCAATCATTTTCATGCAACAAACAATTTTCTTTTTAGGCGGATGCTCCTTGTAAGCGAACTCGTTGTAAGCGCCACCCAGTGTAATAAATAATAAATAGTGTAAATATTTTCCACTGTATTTCATTGTAGAAATGAGCACCAAACATCACAAGACCCAAATTTCGCTCTGATCCATTGGCAGCAAGATAAAGAACAAAACATGTTGGTCATTTTTCTAATAAAATGTGATGGTTGTGGTCGGATCCATTGGCACAAAGCTAACAAAGAAACACCCCCTGGCAAGCTGTATGGTGAATTTAATAGAATAGCAAGCAGTGTTGGTCCGTTGCATGATGTTATGTGTCGGCCCCCCCCCACCCTTATTTCAGGTTCCATGAGACACTGGTGAATTCAGCTGTGAGGAATATGTGAAATTCCCCCCCCCCTGTCAACAACGCTTTAATACATTTGGTAACTATTTTCCACTGTATTTCATTGTAGACATGAGCACCAAACATCACCATTCTCTTAGTCGGACGAGCAATGACAATTTGCATGTGGAATGGTCCTTTGAGTATGAGCTGAATCCAGGAGGAAGGAGAGTGCAGCACTTGGAGAAGATCGATTTGGAAAATGTTGATGGCAGGGACCAGATCAAGATATGGGGACATTCGGTGCGAGCTTACATTGGGAGAAGACAGACATTGTTTCTGTTAACATGAAGCTGCCTCAGCAAGTGGATAGAATAATCCTATTCAGGTTTGGTGAACGTGATCCGGTGTGCTATGCTGAGTACATTGAGGATCTGGTTGTGTATCCTGGTAACTGTTTGGAGAAGAATCCGTTCAGTTATGAAGAACAAATGAGGAGGCTGAGGAAGTCAAGGTCAAGCAAAAGGTCAAGGCGTCGAAGGAAATGTCTCATTTAAAAGAACTATGCAGAATTGCATGTGTTACTGTGAACACCCATTTGTACTGCTTTTGCTTAATGTATCCTTCAAGTTGATGTATTTGCGTTCTTAGTATTTTTTTAAATTTCTTGTTACAGTTAAGATATACATATAATCCATATTCAAGAGAAGGAACTGTGACCACAGAATTACATCTCTGTGTGTGAAGCAGCCTTTAAACCGTTGTCTTGTTCATTACGTACTTACGTGTGTGATGTCTGACTGTGAACATGTTTTTGAGGTGCCTCTCAGACTATGTACGTGGTCGGTAGCAACTGTAAAAAATGAGAAGGCTGAGGAAGTCAAGGTCAAGCAAAAGGTCAAGGTGTCAAAGGAAAAATTTATTTTAGACTGTAAAATGTACAGCCCTTTGAAGTCTGTTCGGTTAAATTCTGACCTTAACTTTAACATTGTGGCAATAGTCCAACAGCAATTCATGTTTCAGTGTGAACAGCCTGTAACTGTAACCGTAAGTTTGAAAAGCAAGAGCTTGGCCTCGAAGGAGAAATTGAAAGAGTCAAACGTACAGCAATATTCATGAAAAAGATAAGTTTATTGACATTGATACAGCTGTTTGTATTCTATTTCCTCCATTATAACGTACATGTATCCAAGTAAAATTAAGTCTTATGACTATTTCTTTACAGTCAGTATGTCAGTGTGAACAGGGCTGAGACACACATAATAGGTTTATCCAAGATTAGTTTCTTTATAGAAATTATGATGTTAGAAATTATGATGTTGGAAAAAGATGTGGCATGTGTCAGTGCCCACAGGAGTTTGAAGTTTGTTTGGTTAAATTCTCAGCTAATAAGATATTACGTTCTGTCACACCTAATACCAGTGAATATTATATTATGTATCCCAGTGAAGTTTGATTTTTTTAAAAATAATATCATTGCATATTTTGTAATTAGACGTCGTTACTGTACCAAAAAAAAGTATCGAGTGTTACATGAATTCTTGTTCTAGACGTTAAGACTATAAAAGAATTTTGGTTTCTTGTTACAGTATAACATACATTTATCCAAGTATTGGCTATTCACATGGGTACGGCATTCTGTGTGAACACAAACTAACAGTGTTAAAGACTGATTGTGATCTCATGGTGACTTTCAATGTTCTGTCCAGTAGTTCAGTCTCAAAAGTGTTATGGGGTTACCACCAGAGCGGACGGACACGTTCGGTGCGAGCTTACATTGAAGAGAAGACAGACATTGTTTCTGTTAACATGAAGCTGCCTCAGCAAGTGGATAGAATAATCCTTTTCAGGTTTGGTGAACATGATCCGGTGTGCTATGCTGAGTACATTGAGGATCTGGTTGTGTATCCTGCTAACCATTTGGAGAAGAATCCGTTCAGTTATGAAGAACAAATGAGGAGGCTGAGAAAGTCAAGGTCAAGCAAAAGGTCAAGGCGTTGAACGAAACATTTATTTTATACTGTCCAAGGTACAGGAATATTCGTGAAGAAGAAAAGTTTATTCACATTGATACAGCTGCTTGTTCTTTATTTGTTACAGTATAACATACATGTAAAATTAAATTCTATGGGGTTACAGCCCCCGGGGACAGGTGGGCAGATTTTGTTTGTAAACATTATTAAATCCAAACACCGTGTTATGCCAAAATGGCTATTGTCAGTGTCAACAGCTCTTTCCATTGTATTTTCTTAATGTACTGTAGGATTTAAGGTATTTCTGTGAAACGTGAAGCAATATTCATGAGAAAGAAACGTTCATTTACATTGTTAAAAAATCAAACTTTTATTTCTTAGAGTATAACGTACATGTAAGTGTTATGGGGTTACCGCCACCTGGGACAGGCCCCCAGCTTTTTTTGCCACAAATTATCAAGTTTAAATACCCCGTGTAATTGAGAAGGCTGAGGAAATCAAGGTTAAGCAAATGGTCAAGGCGTCAAAGGAAAAATTTATTTTAAAGTGCCACACGTACAGGAATATTGATGACAAACAAACATTCATTTACATTGATACAGCTGTTTGTGTTTTATTTGTTACATGATAACATACATGTATCCAAGTAAAATTAAGTGTTATGGGCTCACCGCCAGCATGGACAGGCCCCCAGCTTTTCTTTGTAAAAATTATAAAATTGAAACACCGTCTCACTTGTATGCCTGTATTTGAAAAATCAATTTCTTTGGGCACAACCAAATTCCTTCTTAACGACTGTTTGCATGGACTGTTTCGGATTAGAATCCATTTTCACTCAAATTTAAGGTGGCAGAAAAATAGACCCTGACACACCCCCTGTCAAAGTGTAAGGTATTGGCTGCCCCCACCCCCACCCCCACACATATCCCCCTTAACAAACCCCATTCGGACATGTATGCTTTATTTCCCCCCCCCCACCCCCCCCTGTTAACAGACAGACACCTTTCAGAACTAAGGTGCCTCTGAGACTATGTACATGGTCCGTAGCAACTGTAAGATTTTATTTTTGACACACAGTGTCATCGCACAATTATATGTCTTACTGTTCACAGGTATTTGCACTGTTTTCTATTTATATTATACAGAACCTAAAATTGTTTTTGAATTGTGTTATAGTATGGAAAGGAATTCTAATTATGTTGTGCGCCCAAAGTGGTTGTGTTGAAAAAAGAGGAAGCCGTTTTTGTATAATTTGTTAACATATCGGAAACAACATGAAAGCTTCTGCACAGAATCAGTGTCTTTCGTATGGGAAAAATTTCTCATTGTAATATGCCCAAAACATTGTTCTGATGAAAATCGACCATCCGCTTTGTACAGATTTTGTTAACATGTCAGAAACAACTTGAAATCTTCTGGACAGAATAATTTTAATAGAGATGCCAATGTCAGATAATTCTACCAGTGGAATGTTTTTCTTTCAATTGTTATTCCCATTGCATGTGTAAAGTGAAACTACCTAACAGAGTAAATTTGCGATAATGGATAAGTGTGCGCTGTCGATGTGATATAATTCGACCGATTTAAGTCTTTCGTTCAAATTTTTATTGCCATTGCATGTGTAAAGGGCTGTTCACACAGAACGATACTGTCAGGTTAACTTCAACGTCATGTTAACAGACTGCACCTTTCATCTTTGGGACGCAGCCTGTCACCGGTAGAATGGGATGCTTAAGGCCTCTTCACACCAAGCGTCAATCTTCCCGTTAAGTTTAAGAGAAATGCTACGTTGATGACCAAATGGCCTTGGAACCCATTCTGCCAGTCCAAAACATCAAAGGAGCTGCCCGTGAACCTAACGTTGTGATGGTTGCTGTGAACAGGCCTTAAAATTAAAGCATCAAGAAGGCAAATTTGAGATTATCCATAAGTGTCCACTGTGTTAATATAGAGCTGTCAGCAATTGCATTTACTTCTTGAAATTGTTATTCCCATTGCATGTGTTCATTTCAATAAATGTTTCAATTTTAGTTTACGTGTTTCTTTTCCCTCTGCGCATTTTTACTGTGAAATATAGGCCAGAAATATCACAAAAAAATTATTAATTAATAAAATTAAAAGCACAGTGTTAACAGCACTGATAGAGCACTGGCAAAAGTAGTTCCAGAATGAGAATTCCTACGCCCATTGTTCAGTATTTTGAATAGCTCCACCTCCTTTTTCCAAGAATTGAGATTTTTTCCAAGAAAATGGGTATTTTTTCCAAAATGGATTTTTTCCAAATTTGTATTTTTTCCTTTGTAACTGTCTACTTGGTTTGAGTGTCTTGGAAAAAATCAAAATCACCAAGTAATTTTTTTGGAAAAAAGAAAAATTCAAAAAACGCTGCAAACAAGCTTAGGCAATGGTTTTTTTTCATCTCTCCATTTAATTTACCAGTTTTTCCAGACTGGGACACTTATTTCTGAAATTATAAATGCAGAACACCACAAAAACCACAAATTGTATGAAATAAGATTGCGCGTATCGTGAAAATCCCGAATGAGCTGGCCATGTGTGGTGAGTACTGATAATGTTAACCATCTCCTTAACATGATGCAATCCTTTGCAATTTCAGCTTAAACTTACTGATTTTTACCAACAGAAATATTTTTTTTTCTGACCAGAGAAAATGTATTTTTAGTTGCGCCGCCTCTCGAGCAAAGTGACTTACCTGGTCACTATGGTGTCTATATGTAGGCTTGTGAACGTTTTTGGACCACCCCCAATTTCATCAGATTTCAAAAATTCCAAAACGAGAACATGTCTCAGACCATTCTGATCAACTTTCATTTCTGGCACCCTCCTCCCCCCTCTCTAGTCATTTCATAGAATTAATAGAAGCATCTGTTGGTTTTCCAGGGAGTTCTGGCCATTTTACAAGTGATTTTTAGTACATTCCATTTAAGTACATTTTACAATTTTAAAATGGCCATAACTCCTGAAATAAGCTAGATAGACACATGGTTTAAAATTAAAAATTCTTTCATATTTGGTCATCAGACCACTTTTGAGGAATTTTCTACACTTTTGTGAAAAAACTTCATGCAAAAATAGTATCAAATACAAATTCAAGCGGTACGACACAATGCTGTTAACAATCTGACAGAAATATGATGCAATATTTAAGAATTATCACATTTAAAATGTAAATGTAAGGCTTATTTAGCATTTCCAGTAATGTGAGTACCTTATCAGATAATTAGCAGACCTGTCAAAATTTGCCGATAGAAATGCATACCGTGAAAAAGATTGCCTCGTGATGCTTTACGACTAATTTACATCTCCAAACTAGTAGATTTTTGGAAATAAATAGGACCCGTTTGTGTAAATTAGCCTTGTATGATTATTAAATAAACATTACATTATACCATTTTAAAGACAAGAAAGTCATGTATGACTGCCAGAGGTGCACCGCCTGTCATGTAGTGCAAGCACTCAGTCTCCTGTTGGGGGAGGGGTACCCCTGTCCTGGAGAGGGAATACCCCTATCCTGCCTGGGGAGTGGGGGCGGGGTATCCCTGCCCTAAGATGAAAAATCGGGGCAAATTGGTAAGTATCACTTTGTGTACATTAGCCTTGCATGAATAATATCAAACTCCCGATCCACGCAAAAAGTGACCAGATGTTCAGCTACTATATCTGGTACCATCAGACTCATATAATAATTTAAGAATTACAAAAATAGGTTACTTCTGTTTATTGAAATCAACAAGAAGGAATAGTCAAGGATATATCTTTAAAGAAGTCTTTTAGTTTGTGAACAAAAGCCATGCACCTTAAAATCTCAACCAAAAATATTGTAACAAGTCTCTGGTACGAACTTCGTTTGAAATTTTCTGGTTGAAAAAGAGACCAAGTAGTAACACAACTATTGTTTTATTTGAAGGAATTTCCGGTGCAAACAAATTGACTGGTTGTAACATACGGCATCATAAAGAAAGTAATCTCGTAGCAAGTGTGGCCCAATGCGTGTGTACCTTACAAATATGACCGGTAACAATGGCAGCAAGATTCTCTTGCATCAAATTAATTTAACGCAGGAGGTAAATAGTTACGGCCTGTTCACACTGCCCGTCCGATTTCTTGTTTTTGATTCGGATATTCTTTCAGATTTTATGGGTTGTATGTAATATGCAGGTGTTCATACTGCTCTGATTCTGATTCCAATTTTCTTTCCAATCTCATTGGGTGCTGTACCTATTTGTTTCCGATATTGGAAAGAAAATCAGAATTGGAAAGAAGACATCGGAAGGGTAGTGTGAACAGGCCATAATTCTGTGACGCCTGTTTTTCGTCACACGCACACTTCGTATGATATGGGCATGGTGACAAACACGTATTTCTGACATTCATAACAGGAATGCTCCAAACACACACGCACACTTTTGCTTTTCTTAGTCGGCATTCTGCACGGGTAGCCTTTCAATATTAGTTGTTTAAATGTCACTTTTGTTTGATAACATACAAAGGGAATTTTGTTTCTTCATTGTGTGCCTATATCGAAGCGAACCAATTGAACCATCCCATTTCCACACAGAAATATTGAACCCCTCACCATTTGTAGTTTATCATATATCTCATCACACATAACACAACAATTGGGCACATGTTAACCTTGTCCGTTCTTTTCCGATTGAAAGCTCAGCTGATTTAGTCTAACCGTATTTTATATTGATGGTTCAGTTGATCATACGTAGATAAAAGATATACAGTATGTGTAGAATAATGGAATATTGATGGTACATAATTTCAGTCTAAATTACACACGAATATCGATGCTATCCATAAAACATTGGACTATCCACATTCACTGTGCTACCAATAGTACAAAACTATTCAGACTAAATCAGTTGGGCTGAAATCGGAAAAATAACGATTACAAGTGTTCTGTTTCATCAATGTAGTCTAGAAGCAGACTACATTGACTATGTACAGATTTATTCCTTTTATTTTTCAGGTTTACATAAATTTCCTGTTGTATCTTGTTCTCTCCTTACAAATACTAACTTTTCAATATCTTGAAATATTAATGCTTGCGTTGTAAAATGCCCACAAGATGATTTGAACAAACAAATTTCACACATTTTTAACAATTAATTTGTTCTTTGCACAACATGTTTAAATATAGCGTTATATATTATGTAAAAATAAATTTTCTGTCAGTTCAAATGAATATCACAGTGGACGGGCTGCATGGAGTCCGTATAGATCTGATGTAATAGCGGGAATGTTGGATTGGCCTTGTCCCCAGTCTCCCAGTCCCATCCCTGAGTTTGCGACTCTGTGAACCAATCTATGGCCTATTGAATACCCACCGGAGCCTTCCAACTGTGACAGCACCATTAATACTTGTCTGAAAAGCAAACCAGATTTTCTGAATATGATTAGACAAATATCAGGTAGATCAAAATATTGTGAAATCTCACACAAACGTTAAGAATTCTCGTTTAAAATATCTCAATCAAATCTACATAAAGTATGTTCTGTAAGACTCACCTGTGTAGCGGAGGAATAGCGTCGACGGTTTTGAGTGACGCACGTGTGGACACGACGTTCATACTGTCGGTACAATCACACTGCACGTGCAGCGCGTAGTCCGGTAACCGGTTCTCTACGACGACGAACAACCCAGCCCATCCGTGTGTCAAGTAATACGTCGTCATGCCTTCCCTACCCTATAAAGTAGAGAGACTTTAATAAAATTAAATCTGTGATGAACTACACATCTGTCTTCAAATGTGTGCCGCAGTAGACAGGTGATGGAACTGATGACGTTTTAAAATAAACGCATGTGCTTCCTGAACTAGGTCATGATACGGATATAGAATATGGATTTATAATGCAGACAAACTCCTGAGGATTAGATATAGATTGTCAACTCGTCCATAAAACGGACGAGCTGACCATCACAAACGGTGGACTATTTCATATTTGTCTGCGTGAAGAAATAGCCTTCAGGCATTACTGGTCCAGGTCTGCTATTAGCTTGATGTAAAAATAGAACCTATCAATTTGGGACATCGCAGACGTAGACGAACAGTATGTCACGGTGGATGATAACGGTAGTTAGTATTTGTAGCATTTTGGGGAAATAAGCTCAATTCATTTGTTCTTACCTCGTGTCGGTCTCCTTTTGCTACAGCTAATTGTATCACAGCATCAGCTAACATGTAGTTAGGTCCCTTGACGTTTTCCACTATTAAAGCTTTACTACTGTGAACCGACAGAACGTAGTCCGGGGGTATCTGTGAGCCTGCGAAAACAATGGGTTCTGATAAAAAAAATACTAAAGGCAAAACTGAAGAATAATCCGATGACTCAAAAAATTCTCCCAAATATGATACTTTTTAATTCGAACACATTTCTGACACCACTTCGAAGACAAATGAAGAAGCAAAACTCTCAAAACAAACAAGGTTCTCTGACAAGTTTGGGTCAATTCATACAAGGATGAAGAGAGAGTTTTCATCAATCTTTGCTGCAAATCAATGTGATTCTAACTTAAAAGTTCCATCTAATAACGATTTCGCTTTCAGTCAGTGTAAAAAAAAAAACATTACTCAGATTGTGATATTTTATGGACAGTAAGAGACCGTTTGCACTTGACGACAACAGCGTGAAATGATTTGCTTGGTTACCAATGTTACTGTTCACACTTGTGACAAAGATAGAATTATGCATCAGCATTGTTGTCAATGAAACCCATTTTTAATAACATACAAGTTGTCGTCCAGTGCGAATGGTTTCTAACTCAAGACTTGGTTTGGGAATGGTTTCTAGTTGCTTCAAGAAAAAAAACACAAAACTTACTTAATGCACCCCAGTGGTTGAACGCTAGTGGTACAAGAGTGTAGTCCCCTGCTTCCAGCATCAAACTACATCCAACAAAACTACGGACCTGGCGCTTACTGTGTGACACTAATCTACCGACCGTCAGGTTCGGGTTGTCCTGACTGTTTAGAACCAATAGGCAAAGATCTACTGGACTTTTGGTCTCCTGGCCTCTATAATTGTGAATGATATTCAAATAATGTAAGTCTTAAAAATTGAAAGTTCAAATTAGATTCTTTTTCTTTCAATAATCATTACCTGGCTCCTTGTTGGAAAAGACCAAATTCTATTTCGGTTGGAGTGAAGACAGTGACTCTGGCTGTGTGCACCTTTCCACCACCATTGTTCATCAGTGTTCCATGCACTCTTGTCTCCATCCAATCAGAGCGATGCTTACAAATGTCAATGGAGTCGAAGTATCTGAAAAGAACAATTCCTATGTACGTCCACGCCTGCAGTCTGTATTATAATGAAACTGAAACAAACATCAATGACGTTGTACAGAATGACAGGAAACTTGCATAGATTTTTGCTTAGCTTTCTTTCTATTACCACCAAGAAACACTAGTTTCGGGATAATGACTCAATCACACTGAACAGTGGCCCAGACCTAGACCGAGACAGTGACCGATGACAATGGGTTCTATGGTAATGTTTAGAACACCACACACTGCACTGAGACAGGTAGCAACACAGATTCCCATTGAGTTCTGTATACTTGTTATCGGTCTCGGTAGGTCTCGGTCTCGGCCATTGTCAGTGTGATTGAGCCATAATATTTTAATAAACAAAACGCACGTCATCATGTCATCAAGTGAAATCCAGAATATTCCCTCCTCTGCGCCATGAACCATTAAGTCGTTTCTATCCGCTGCTGAAATGTCGTTCCAGCTGGGAGAATTGTCAGACCAATTACCTTTCCATGAGAAGTGTCCCCATGGGTTTCTTAGCCTTACTAACCTGCAAAGTATAATCACTTCATTATATATGGTCACTTGCCTTTTCAGGTTGTAACATTTCAGGACATGTCCAATTCATGTTGTTTGGGTGATGCTTCATGATGATGAAAACTAGATTTTTGTCGGACTTCGTGATACTAATGGTTGAGGTTGTTGAACATTCTTTTTCTTTTGCGGACTTCATATCTACTCACCTGTTGCCCCCAACATTTCTAACATCCAATATGGAGTAGGCATGTCGCGGACGAAGCCCCACGTCATGATAAACTTTGTCTTCTAACTTCATGTTGCCTCCTCCACATGATGCCCCCATTAGAAACCTGCAAGACAATTATATCTTCTGCAATGAACCTTTCTGGTGAACGGTTTTACTCAATGCCGCAATTTACACAATGCCCACCTCCAGTGCCATGAATAAAATTTGTCGTTTTACTCCCAACTTACTGTAACAGCTTGATATAACCCCATATTTAATCAATTGAAATTAACGGAATAGGGATTGGTCACAAAGTAATGGGAGCTTAGGGTTGTCTTCTTTCATTCATCTGTAAAACTTCATACTTTCTCAGAGTAGTGTCCAAAATGGGTCCTACTGTATTTTAATAATGATCATTGTTCTCTGGTCGTCATACAGAAAGCGTAAAACGTACTTGGATTCTCTTGAACTGAAAATCTGTGCCCACACAAGGTCTGGGTCTATTTCTTCTGGCCGTGGATTCAATCCTGAAGCTAAAAATACGATGTGAGCTGATGACAACTGCAGACATATTTTCTGTCACATTTTGTGAAATGTGAAATTTTTAATGAGACTTGGAGAGACTTTTTCTTTGCTGCATTTATTCAATTTAGTTCATTTCATAAAATAAACTTTGACATGGTATAGATTTTGTTCGTTTTTTTAAATTTTTTATTTTGAAAAAAAAAAGAAGTTATTTTTTTCACTGAGCGTTCATTTCAATTCCGAGTTACAAGATTTGGTGACTGATCTTATCATTGATAAATGTCCCTTGTATATTTAACATTGTTTTTTTTAACCATTGTCACACTTCTTGAGCCCCAAATTCCCTAAATAATCATTTACTAAGCAGGCAGATTCTACTGTGTAAAGTTTAGAAAAGAACTTACGTTGCAGTTGAACGCTTTCACATGGAGCACCAGTTAAAGTTGCAAGTCCCTCGATACATCTGCCAGCTATAAGTGCCTCATAACAACCGTGAACTTTAGCCATGGCCTTCTCAATGAGCGGCACCCAAAGCTGCTTACGTTTAGCCTTAAATCAAAAATGAATGTAATTTTAATTTTTTTTTTTGGTGGAGGGATCATTAAGAATAAATCGATTATCCATACCATGCATGTATTTGAACATCAATATTACACGTAGTTAAAAAAGCTATGTAAAATCAACCGATAAAATTAATGTACCTGTGAGTACAGGAGACATCTGTTTTGATCACAGGGAAGTAGATCGTCAACAAGTACAGTTGTCCAGGACCCATCCTTGCATAGCCGGACTT
>JBCAUG010577490.1:0-14505 GCA_038406175.1 Haplosyllis leylae | reverse complement strand
GGGGCAGCAGACGCTCCTCTTTCTGATGCGCCTTGCTCTGTAAACTTAAAAAAACCACCTTTATTTAGAAACAAACGTCATCAATAGAACCGAGGACTATGTGCATTTGACACACCATCTTTCTGTCGAATTGTTGAAAAGTGTGCATTTGATACACCATCTTTCTGTCGAATTGTTGAAAAGTTGGAAAGTACCATAAAACTCCCATTGTACACTGATTAAAGATTTCAATACATAACATACTCCATAATGGTGCATTCACACTACCCGAGAACAAGACCAAGACAGATAGCGAGACCGATTAAAATGGCTTACATAGAATTGTATGAAGCTGTTCACACTGCACCGAGAAAATATCACTGATGTCATTGGCTTAGCCATTTCATAGGTCTGTTATCGGTCTTGGTGTCGGGCAGTGTGAAAGCTCCATAAGGCCCGTACATGGGATTTTATTCATGGACGTCTACAAGGAAAATTGGTGCATGTGCGATCTGAGCAATTTTATTTTCACCCATTCAAGTTAAATTTGGGGCTACTCTTGCGGATGGGCATGGTGAGGTAAATTCTTATGTCATGCAACGAGTTCTCAAACATCTTAACGAGTGTTCTTTATTTCACTATTTTCAGACCAGGGGTCGGTGAGTTCGAGTGAGTCGCGCAGCCGTCCTTCTCTCGCTCCACCTCGCATCTCCACCAGTCACAGTGGTACCGAGTCCGACAGCCACTACGACACCGCCGACGACGAGATCCTCGACGCCGTCCTCAAATCAGCGTCTTCCGGTGCAGTCAAGAGGCAGACGCCGCGCAACAGACGCAGGGCGCGCAACGCAGACAGAAAGTCTCGTGAGTGGGACTCCATGGAGGATCTCTTCAGGGCCTCCATTCTTAAAAACTACTGATCTTTGATCTGATGCCTTACTTCTATTGGCTTTATTTTCCTACCTCAGTTCAATACAAGAACGGCAGTGAGGCGGTACAACAGAAAGTACAATACATTACACACTTACTGCTGGTTTCATGTATTTGTAAGAAAAAACTTAACTCTCGCTGTTGGCCGATGATAAACTGGGCTATGTGAACAATTCGTATTCATTCTAACGAAAGCAAACTCAGCTTTGAACACTAAAAAAAACAGCACATTTGTCTGATTATCAACACTAGATATGCGCTTTTATTATATGAAATACGGTTGTTGGGAATAGTCCACTAGTGTATCATTTCTGATTATCTCTTGTCGTTGTAAAAGACAGTCTTCGATCTATGATTGTATTGGGAAGTAAAACTTGTCATGTACGGACACATATCCACAAATGAAAATAATCCTATCTACGGACTTTTGAAGTCTTGTGTGTGGACACCATGCTAATCGTGGACACTTGCCGGTGTACACCAGCATGTCCGCGTATCACAAGTTTTACTGTACTTTGTGATCTTTGTGTGAGTGAGCTCAAGAAAGTGAAAAAAGATTTGATGCTGGGTAATAACACGAATGTATGAGAGACATAAGTGTTGATGCATTCAGTCTGGTTTTTACTTTCGTTTTCAAACAGAAAAGTATATATGTAGACCACATTTTCAGATCATCATGAGAAAATCCGAAATAGTGATCTATAATTAAACGCAAATAATGTCTCTAAATGACAGTAATAAACAAGAAACAAAACAAGGATTCATTACATACCAATACAGTTCCACAAATCATGCTTGCAGTTCTCTTTTCTTCGCATCTTCTCTTTTCTTCGCATCGTTCCTCCTGATTCCTTCTCACTGTGATTTGAGTGTCCATGTGTGTTGCTCTGTGTGTTTGTTCTCCGAGTGCAAAATTTGTGAATGGAGAAGTGCTTGATTCATAGTGATAATAGTAAGTCAACTAGATAGTTTTGGTGCCGTCGGGAAGTGATGAAATCAAAAGCCTTAGAAAAGATTGAGCTTGAGTGTGTTTAGATGCAACAATGTGTGCGATGCGTGAGATAGTCGCGTTTCTTTTCCACGTGTAATGACGTGGAGTCGTTTTGTGTTTTAACGTAGCGTTTCTTGTCTTGCAGTGAGGCGGACGCTGAAAAGCGGCCTGAATGAGGAGGAGATGAACGCTGTGCGCAACTAAAGCCGCCCGCCCCATCACCTTCTTGCAGTTGGAAGGCCCGCCCACTCGCCCAGCCTGGACCTACACTACACTGCACATACATATCCCTGCTCCTGTGTGACGCTTGCTCAAATATTCCCATTAGGGGTGTCAACTTGACTGATGTGTCACTTTGCATGGTAGAACCAAACAGAAACACATTTAGTGACAGTACAGCAATGGTTTGGTGGCTGAGAAAAGCACTATGTCTGTTGATCCAGCGTGACACCCTACATATTCGTGTGTTTCAATCCGGATGTCCAGCATCTGCGCATGTGACGTCATAAATATTGCACGTTGCGTTGTACCAGGTCTGTTTTTCGTTGAACATGAGGCCAGTTTATAGAGACACGGTGAAGGAAGCAGTGGGCTTTCTAGTCAGAGGGAATTACGAAGCACTACAGCTCAGAACGGATTTTCTTTCAAAAATTGTCTCGACAAGAAGGATTAAAATCAGTGTCTTCCAAAGAAAGTGGCAACATACCCAGCAGTGTGATATTTGTGAACTATTGTTTTCTATTGTGGCAGTGCGTGGCAATCGTCTAACTCACCATAGCAATGGAGGATTTAGCAATGACGCTCAATAAAAAAGCCTTCGGGTTGATATCACCATGACAACGTCTGTTCAGGCTTGAACCCGTCACCGTGGGCACCTACCAACAACACCAAGCTTCTTCCTAACAACCAAAACTCCAACCACAACCAATAATTGTGTGTAAATTAATTATATAATTTTGTTTTACATTTTAAAACAATTATATAATTTCAGAGACTGCTGTAGTAGACATTTATGCCAAGAACTACATTTCGTGCTTTCATATTGTGTACAAAGTTAACCTTGTAGGATTTAAATGTCTCAATTTGTTACTTTTTTGTCTGTGAAATTTATTGCGTAGTATTATTATACAATTGCGTTGTTACCAGTAAAGGTTGTACGTATTGTTACCTGTAAGTTTTGTTTGTAAGGGTTTATTCACACTTCGCGATTACATAGAAAGCGATTAACGGATGACAGTGTGGTCGCTAGTTTGACCATGACAATTGTAGCCACAGTGAATGGTTACAAAGTTTTGCACACGTACGAGAAAGTCATCTACTTTGTCAGTAAGTATGATTACTTATTTATGCCACTAAATGACAATGAGAATGAGACATTTCTTAAAATCGGCATAATTGAACAATCCACACGCAATGAAAAGCGATTTCGCTTTTACCGCCGCTCAGTGTGAACGAACCCTCAATTTAAATGGACTTGTTTTTGATAAGTTTGTGTTCAATTTTAATATAAAAGAAAATTTTAATTATCTATCCTGCATATTATTGGTTCAAGTGCAACTGTTTCGTATGTGTCCCTCATTGTGTGTTTTTTGCCGATGTCATTTAAAAAAAAAGTGAAATGGTGGTGAACAAAGGAGTAATTCAAGTGAGCAATGCTGAAAGTGAGGGAATGAGAATATTTTAAGTCGTTATTCTAATTGAATGACTGTGGAGTTTATTCCGACACAGTGTTAGTGAATTGGTTACCATGGCAACAAGACCGCTTACCATTAGTGATACTTGACAAATTGTGAAAGAAGCAACCGCGAATACAGTGTTGATGTTTTGAAGTAGAATATGGTGAATACAAAAGGGAATGTTTATTAGATTAACGTTACGGATAGGTCTTTCTATGGTAAACGTTCACGAACGTAGATGAAGAAACGTCAGTGGCAAGTTGCAAAGAAAAATAGGGTAATGCGGCAGATGGCATGGCAACAGTGTAAATAAGGCCCGTACGTTGTAGATCTCGACTGTGTTTTATTATTACAAAGTATTATTCTAGTCCTTTTCATTATTCACACGTGTGTGTTTAAATCTGTCGCTCTGCTATGTTTAACAAAGTTTAACCTATTTGTGTTTTAACCAAATATACCTTTAATTAATATATTATAAAGCTAAGTGTTTTCTTACCTGTAACGTAACCAGTGGTGACATCTGTGCCGCAATATACTGATCGCTGTTCAGTGAATACGATTGAATGTTGCTTCAAAAGTATCAAATGTGACACAGATAGCAAGAAAGGGTTTTGCTGACTTGAAACTTTTGTACGGAGATCAGTTTGTAACGATTGTTTGTATTTAGTCACGCCAATGGTTGGCGTTTGTGACGGCGCAGGAAAGGTTTTCCACTGGGTGATGGGTTGTTCTCATACACGGAGACAGGTACGGGTAGGGGTCCCTCTCCCGGGGGAATCCCCTAGTCTACATGGCTACAGTTGTTCTATGCAGAAAGTTTACACTGCACAGAAATGGGGACATATCTCTCCCTAAATGGCTACTGTACCCATTTTCGGGACAGGACCCCATCCCCAGGCAGGGATCTGTGTATGTGAATGAGCCATAATTTTCAATACCCAGCCCAGAACCCTACCCCATACATTTAACCTGTGCAAAATGCAATCACTTGGAACTGCCATATCCATAATTCTCGCAGCCAAATGCAACGACAAAAGATTTATATTTAAAAAATCGGGCGTAAAAAGGTACATACTTTTAGTAGAAAGCCTAGACCTAACAAAATACTAAGCACGCGGAAAGAAATTACTGTAAAAATATCTAGAAACTGATCTGTGATAGATGATGCTTTCTATTGTTTAATAGCCTTATTAGATTAGTTTCCATGACAACATGAAACAACAGAGAGTACAATGCTCAAGGTTTAGAACGGGTGCACTCGGAAGTGTTTCGTCGAGAACGTTTCGAGAGTTAACATCGAGGACACCCGAATGAAGGAATAAAAATCAAGTGGGCAACACAGTATTCAGTACCAAGCTTGACAAGTGCTTCTAAACGAGATTAACTAACAGCGTGTAAAACTGTATAAACTCTATGCAATGAAAACACAAATCAGTTTGAAATATAGTGAATTATATTTAATGATAATATTTTGTAGGATTGATAAGTCGATTCTTTGTTTTTTCTAAGACAGAAGTTGTCACGTTGTGATATATTTAGGTATGTAATAAATTTTGTAAAAATGAAGTTTGGTAATGCAACTGATATAATACATAAAACTGTGGCTTTTACAAACTACTGATATATATTTTCTACTGTAATCTTATTTATTCCATGTTACATATGATATGTTAGGACTTTATTCGTTTTCTCTTCTTTTTCTTTTTCCCCGATGAAAAAAATTGTGATGACGATAACAACAACACTAACGTAAGTGGGCAGATAAGAGAATGAGGCGAAAAATGTTTACATTAAGTATGAACGAAGTGCAATTGATCGAGTAACTTAAGCATATTTCGGTTAAAATTGGAACATTTCCTGAAAGATGTTTGAAAGAGAAGAAGGAAATTTAAGGGGAAAGAAGACTGCTTATTTGTGTGGCAGTTCTCTTGGTTTAGAGTAACAATACAGTTCTGCCCACTTACAATTTTTTCATGATTTCAGGAAAAAGATCTGCTTTCGCATGGTTCGTGTAACTAGACTGGTCTGGCCTACACAGCTATGTCATAATGTGTACGTTCGTTAGCGCTTGAAAAAAAAAGTGTTTTTGCTCGTGCAAAAATTGTGCTTAGTAAAATAAAATGCAACGGGAATCAGTGCGAATGGTCGTAAAACAAAAGAAAATGCGGTAAGACTTCTTTTGAGAGGACGTCCTCTAAATGTAAAAAGGCACAACGATAAAAAAATTATTCGTATTTGTGCGAGATGTCTTTTCACAGATGACGACCGTTCAAGAGAAGTTTAACTGTGTTCTTGATGTACACCCGTGTTCTTACTTCACACTATCTTTTATTTCTCCTTCTTTTCTGTGGAAAAATCTGTTTCTCTTCATTCTCTGTCCGCAATCCATCGTTATGTTGAAAATGTTCAAATTGGAAATAAAATAATTACTTCAATAGAAGTAGGCAGTTTTTCTTGTGATTCTTTTGAAGAAATTTAAATTCAGATGTAAAATAATGAAACATTTTGTGCAGATTTGAGACGATTAAACGTTCAGAATGTGGAAATCCATTTCAGTTGACGCGTAGTGTGAATAACGGAATAGGTTAAACTGGGATCGTGAAAAAAGTGAGAACGTAAAAACACCGTACACGCGGACATAGGCTCACACTAAATCTGAAATATGCACAAAACGGTCGTAAAAGTCGGAAATAGCACTGTCGTGAACAATAGGAAAGTTCAACGTCTGCTAAGCTAAACTCTACTGGGATGGGCACGAACGGGAAAACAGGAAATTGCGTGTTGAACGGCATCAGGTGTTTTGATCACAAATGTCCCTTTTGTTTTCATTCCAGTAAGTAAGTGAACAGTTTGATTTACGTTTCAAAAGTGTGCGTGACGTTTTTTGCTCATATAAACGTTCCACCACCACCTGTCTCCTGAGCATTGAATAGTTTTGACTAATTTTTTTCAAAAAGATTACTTAATGGCAGAAGTGAAAGGCTAAGTCTGTGTTATATTGGGCAGACGTAATTATTGGCGATTTCAAAGACTGAAGGTTGTTCCAAATGAGTTGTAATTCTTGTTCAAGTAATCATAAAGTCACGGTATAGAGTTGCGAGACATTAGGCCTACTCAACTTTGTACCAGAACCGATCCACAATTTTCACTCCCAATCGTTTGAGCAGTGAACCAAATCCATACCTTCCTAGTGCGCACAGTGTCCCCATTCGTTTTATGAAATCACATAGATAATAAGAAAGTCCTCCTGCGTGATCAAAAGAGGCGAATCAGACCCTCCCTCCCTCAGGTTCATGTCCTATCCGGGGGGGAGGGGGTACCCCTAGTCCTGCCCGAGGGGTACCCCTGGTCTTGTCTGGAGTACCCCCTCCCCCCCCCAAGACAGGACCTGGACAGAACCAGGGGTATCAGTTTGTCCACAGTAGGCAGGGTACCCTGTGAAAACATTACCTTCCTGCATCCTTGGAAATGCGGGAGGTAATAAATAATTTTTGTATGTTGGGGGCGTCCCCAGATGTTCCCGTCCAACAATGACTGGATAGTTCATTCTCGACAAGATGTCATCAAAAACTGTGTCACGAAGAAGACATGATGTCCTCTCCGAAACTATGGATCTGGTTCACAGCAAAAAGGTTTTAGCGTAGTTCACCGTTAGTTCATTTTCGGAAAGTGAATGAGTGTAATGTCCCTAATCGAGTTTTTTCAAAATGTCTTGTCTAATTAGATGAATGCAACAAAAATAATTTTTACAAAAGTGGGGTTCCAGTCCAGGATCTCCTGCTGATATTCCAACTGCTTTAACCATTACACCATGGAGTCAACTGTGCTTGTGGGGAACTTTAAATTCCACCAATTTCATGCGCCACTGCCTCTGTCAAATTCGTCTAATTCATCCAATTAGATGAAAAGCTCTCCATTGTGAAAAAACTAGATTGTCCTTACATTGATTCGTCGTCAACTCAAGTTTTCCTGTTCCTTCCTTCGCTGTGAAACAGATGATGCATTTTGAGGACACAGCCCGGAGACTGACATTGCCTGGAGACTTCTTGTCACTCTTTGTCCTTTCCAATACTTTCTTCAATATTTGCAATAAGTTTTCAAAGAAATCATTGATCTATTTTTATTTCTACCGAAACTGTTACATCGGCTTGCAAAGCGTAGGTAAATGGGTCACATAATCGATATTGAATTCAATATTGAATCAAGATATTGTGTGTTCGAAAGATATTGTGTGTAGACGAAATTGGCAATATTGAAAGCCAAAAACTAAATTCTACACGCATAGATTTAAAAATTAAGGTGTCAAAACTTTTGCCCCCAAACCTATGGCATTCGAGTTTTTCACAAACACACAAAGTTGGCAATGTTGGCATTATTGCCAACTTTGTCTTGCCATATATTTACAGTTTTCTTCTTTATTTACATTAACTGATGTTAGTAGACATGAAATTGGAAATCAAAGGGCATATGAGGATTGCATTTTCAGGATAAATGCTACATTGGACCAGCTAATTTTTAATGGCAGAGCTAAAACAAAGTTGGCAAAGTTTGCATTCTTGTATTGTGGAGAGATTGTGAAAAACTCTATTAAAATACACCTCATCCTAGTTTGTACCCTTCTGTGGCTCGTAAGGTTTCTTGATCTTGCAGTTATTTTGATAAATGTTTGAAAGGAGCAATTCTTAATTAGGGTTGAAAGTAAACTTTAACGCATAGAATTTAGGTTTGATGATATTGGCATTAATTGCTTTTCGGAGTTAAAAACAAACATTTTCTACCAATAAGAAAGTTCTCTCCATTCGACCAACATCTTGGGTTCTCAATCTAACACACTACGTACTGAGCAAACGAGACATTGCTTGAAAGTCTGAGACTTTGATGATTCTTGTGAAGCTTTGCTCTATTAATTCTAGCAATATCATTAGGTCCAAAATGTAGGTTGAACATCAAATAGTTTAAAGATTCCTATGTACCACAATGTAAGGATAGCCCCGTGGGTGTTTAACTGACAGCCTAGAGGTTGATGGATCAAATTCAAAAAGAGGTAACTTGCTGGAAATTTTTCCTTATCATTTAGGTAAGCCTTTCATGCCAGTTTGTTTTCTGTTTGTGAAAACCCTGGTTACAAACACTCTCGCTTCGACTGTGACTACAGTTCTTTACATTCTCTTTAGCATTTTGAGGAATTAACCCTGACCCTTTGTTCACTGATTTTGTCGGTGGAAGAGATTGAAATACAAAACTTTCCTCTTTGGAAGATCCGGAAAATGTTGGCTTAATTGGATTATCATTCTAAAAACAGCTGAGAAAAACTCGATTTCGCCTCACACAGTGACATGGCACACCTGTCTCCCCAAGCATTGAATTTTGTTGAAAACCGACCAATAATAAACCCAAACCAACAATTTATCCTCACAAAAACTCATATCGATCTTGATTTTTCAGTTAAAGCGGATTTTGTTTCTCCCTTTGAGGGGCTTAAGTGATTTTAATCACGACAATTTTTAAAGCTGCACTGTAAATAAAAAGGAGGAAAATTATTTTGTTGGATTTAAAGGTAGAAAGGAAAACATGACGTGACCGATCTCTATTCAATCTCGGATTAAAAATGTCGGCTAGGATCGCCCACGTCCAAAGGGACATTTGTCAAAATCGACAGGTATTTGTTTTTCTTCAATATTTATAGTTTTATTATTTATTTTCTAATTGTTTTCTTCTGAGTTTTTCTGGCTCTATGTTTTGTATTTCCAATGCAGCCCACTCTTGAACCGAATCGACAATTTTATGTAATTTCGATTTCGCAATTTCTAGATGACTGTCTAATACATTTTTGGCAAAAGTCAGATTCACATTTTATCTTAATCACAAATAAGCCCACAAGAAAGTTGTATTGAGAGCTCATCTGCCCCAAAACAAACGTGTTAAATTCGTGTTAAGTTTTAAGTCGGTTTTCAACGCGAAACTGAAATTTGTCACACCTAGCTTCTCTGAATTTGATGAAAACAATTTCTGTTGTAGTTACAAAAGCATTCGAACCAAGGATCCGTCAGTTGTAAGATCATCTTTCTAGTCACAAAACGCAAGACAGCTACAATCATTATTAAAGTGCATAAGTGTAAATCGACCATTCACTGTTATTTTAATCAAATCCACTGAATTCAGCGAAGAAAGAAAAACATTGAAAAAGAAGTTGTAAGAATGACTCGCTACGTTTTAGTTGGACTACTGCTTGTAACGGGACTACTCGTTGGAACCACCGTGTCTCAGGATTACGATTACGACTACGACGACGATTTCCTGCTAAACGTGTTGATTGAAATCCTCACGGAGATGGCGCACAATCATCCGGACAGTGCAACTATGGACGAAGATCAGCTGATTCTGATGTTACTGAAGGAACTGCAGGTTGAACTGCAGGCGGAGATAGATTCAGGGACGGCAGATGGATTAACCTACCAGTTGGTGGAGATCACAGATTTCCTAACAGATACTTTCTCGCACATTGTGGAATTGAAGGAAAATATTCCAGATTCCACCCATACTCTGAAACCATCAATTTCAAGTACGTCAGATGATGTACAGTCAACACCTGATGACGAAACAAAATTATCTTCAGATGAGGGGATCTTGAAACCATCCACTTCAAACACATTCACAGTTGAGTCGAGGGCCACCGAACAACATTCAATAACAGAAACAAGTGATGTAGCGGAACCTTCTTTGACACTGCAATCAAATGAAACCTATTCAACAGCAGAATCGAATATCAATACAGGGGAATTCTCTTCCGGTGAACCAACCGCTGACATCTTTCCAAGTTCTTTGATTCAGGATTCGTCCACTGAACAGGTCACTACAAGCGATGCTACCTTCAGCCAATCAAAAACAACAGTTTACACGTTGAGCCCCAGATCACTAGTTGGTGAAACAGAAACAGACATGACACTTAGCCCTGCTACTACTTCAGGTTCATCTTCCATTGAGGAAAGCATCACATTTGAATCATCCTCCACTGAAACAACTAGTGAAAGAACCAGTGAACTTGAATCCTTCTCCTCCGAGCCAAGAAGGACAATAAGTACCACAGATTTTTACTTATCATCTGATCTCAGCACCAGCATTGAATCTTCTTTCTCTGAGAACACCTCTCAAATTGAGTACACATCTACTGATCAAAGCAACACAATGAAAGATTCGCCCACTACAAATGCATTCTCTACACATGAATTAACCACCCATTCCAGTGAACTACCTACTGAGCAAACTACTGACATTGAGTCTTCACCTATTGAGGAAAGTAGTACAACAGAGGTTTCAGACACCACAGATGTATTCTTCCCATCTGAACTCAACACTGATATTGAATTTTCTTCCTCTGAAGGTGAATTTCTATCCACCGAGGATTCAAGTGATACCGATGTATTCTTTATATCTAATTTCAGCAGTAATATCGAATCTTCTTCAACTGAGTTAGCCACTAATACTCAGTCATCAACCAGTGAAGATAGTACAACTATTAAAAATCCAAACTCTTCATATGTGTACTCCACACCTGGACTAACTACCTCTGCCACTAATGCAGCTACTGAAATGGAGTCTCCATCCATTGAAAAAAGTACCAACGTTGAATCATCTTCCATGGAACCCACCTCTGATAGTGAATCTTCATCCACAAAAGAAAGGAGTACAGCGTATGATTCAATTTCAATTGATGTTTTCTCTACCTCTTATCTCATTGAATCTTCTTTCACTGAGATTTCAAGTGCCCCTGATGTGTCCTCTACATCTGAACTGGTGACTTCTGCTGCACCAACTACAAAGCTAACTAGCGAAATTGAGTCTTCATCCATTGAATATTACGATACAACTGATAGTTCCACTTCCACTTATGTTTTCTCTACATCCGACCTCAGCACCAATTTTGAATCTTCTTCAACTGAACCCAACTCCAACAGTGAGTCCACCTCAGAAAACAGTATAAGTGCTACAGATGTATTCTCCACATTTGACCTCAACAATAAAATTGAATTCTCATCTGTTGAGACAACCACTAATACTGAGTTGCCTACTACTCAAGAAAGTGCAGACATTGATAATTCAAGTTCTTCAGATGTATCCTACACACATGAACTAATCACCTTTTCAGCTGATCCAACTACTGAGCTAACCGGTGAAATTGACTCTTCATCCATTGAAGATGATAGTACAACTGACAATTCAATTACAATTGATGTTTTCTCCATGTCTGACCTCAGCACCAGTATTGAAACTTCTTCCACTGAGTCCAGCTCTGACAGTGAGCCTTCATCCATTTTAGAAAGTAGTACCACTACGTCTTCAAATACCACATGTGTATTCTGCACATCTGAATTCAGTAGTAAGATTGAATCTTCATCAATTGAGTCAAGTATTTATATTGAGTCCTCAACCAATCACGAAAGTGCAAC
Source organism: Haplosyllis leylae (assembly GCA_038406175.1). Lineage (NCBI taxonomy): Eukaryota > Metazoa > Annelida > Polychaeta > Phyllodocida > Syllidae > Haplosyllis > Haplosyllis leylae. Next base: position 2,482 of record JBCAUG010577490.1, on the reverse strand, counting down.
CATTGAGGACTCAAGTTCTTCAGATGTGTCCTCTACACCTGAACTAACCACCTCTTCTGCTAAACAAACTACTGCTCACTTATCATCTGTTGAAGAAAGCAGTAATCTAGAAAATTCTACTGATGAATCACATGCCAGTGTTATGCCTTCCTTCTCTCAATCAAGGGTCTTATTCGAAACGCCTTACAATGAACCCAGCAGCATAATTCAACCCAGTGGAACCTCTCAATATTCAAATTCTGATCTAAGCTACTTCGCCACAGCGACAACTGCAACTGCTGAACTTTCAACTAATCATACGAATATAACTAAACAACGTGTTGCTACCACACAAAGAACTGGCGATGAATCTTCTATTACTGAACTAACCAGCAGTGCAGAAACCAGTTTTACTCAGCCAGACATTATCAGTGAAAGTTCCGTTTTGGAAGGATCTGTTATTCCCACTTCCCATTCCACTCTTTCCTCACTTGAAACCAGTGAGCCCTTAATTCCCGCCTCTTCCACATCTCACCGTTTCTATGTTATCCATTCTGTAGCAGCCGTCAATGCAGTCAATCGAGTCAATACAGGACTTCCTGAACGCTTGCAACTTGCAGGTAAGAAGCCTTGATAAAAAGCTATGTAAACAAGTGGAACAAGAAACATCTACCAAAAGCTTCGTTTTACTCTTCTCAAACTTACACAACGGTTGTGTGCTGTGTCCATTGTGTTTTCAGTGTATTATTTTTAAATAATCCATTGCTGGTCTCTTTTGTTCTATACACTCCATTCAGCAGTGGAGAAATCTAACATTGTTTCAATGGCAAATTCCTGATTTTTCTCCATTGGAGAAATTTAACATTGTGGCAATGGGAAGTCATTGGCTTTTCTCCATTGGAGAAATTTAACATTGTGGCAATGCAAACAACAACAACAAACAAACCTGCCTGTACTGAAGTGAAGAAGCAAAGAATGTGCCACACTGAAGCACATGGTCCTGAAAATTAAGGGAAATTTTCTCACTACCATTACTTCATTTTCACCAAAAGCTTCGCTTTACTCTTCTCAAACGTAACCGATCTTTTTCTCTACTTTAGATATGTGTTCTCCAAATCCATGTCAAAACAATGGGATCTGCAACCAGGAAGGAACTTCTGTTGACTGCATATGTTATCCAGGATACACAGGACATTACTGTGAAGTCGAACAACACCTGTGTTCACCAAATCCCTGCAAGAATAATGGAATTTGTGAGCCTCATGTAACAACCTTTACATGTATATGCGATGCAGGTTACCACGGTGATCTTTGCGAGATTCCACTTGCCGACCCGTGTTCACCAAACCCGTGTGGTAACCATGGTGATTGTACACAGAATGACAATGGAAGGACATTCAGATGTGCATGTCATTCAGGCTACGAAGGTAGCATCTGTCAGATACCCATCAACTTGTGTTCACCGAATCCCTGCAAAAATGGTGGAGCTTGCAATCAAGACAGATCTAGATTTCATTGTTCATGTCGGAGGAGTTTTTATGGACGCTTGTGTGAATTTGTTGTCAATCTTTGTTCACCAAATCCGTGTGCAAATAATGGCATCTGTTACCAACGTGGACCAAAAGCTCATTGCCGTTGTCAACCAGGTTTCCATGGAAACTTATGTCAGTTGAAGCCACATCTTTGCTCTCCAAATCCCTGTCAAAACGGTGGGATGTGTCATCTGTTTGGATTCACATATTATTGCGCCTGTTATCACGGCTACACTGGAAGACACTGTCAGAAAATTGAAGATCTCTGCTCATTACGCCCATGTCTAAATGATGGCCAATGCCGGCAACATGGGACTGTCTTTATTTGCCTGTGTAGGCTAGGATATCACGGGAGATTATGTGAAATAAGTAAGTAAAATATCAGGCAGTGAAAGTTTCACCGTGTGGCTCGTTGGGCGTGACGGCGAACAGGTGAAAGGGTTCGAGGGCACAAGCCATCCTACCCTTGTGCTCTCCTGCTCTTGCACCCTCCCACCTTTGTGTGGTTCCACCCTTGTGCCCTCTGACCTTTGTGCCCTTGCACCTTCCTGCCCTTGTACCCTTTCTCCCCCTGCCCACCAAGTCTGAGTGTCCCTGCCATGAGGGTGTGAGGGCATGAGGATATAAGGGTGCAGGGGCACAAGGGTTGCAAGGGCATGAGGGCAGATGAAAACTAGGTTTTTGAGTCCACCATTTCTCATTGCAAATAGGTCAAACAAGTTCAATTACAACATGAAGTACCATGATGTCTCCACCAACTCCACATAGATTCACCACCCCATCTTCATTTGCAGAATGGCAAAAGAAATTTGTAGGTCCCCACCATGGGCCCAAAATTTTGGGGAAAAAAGCCGAAACCAACCACTAATGTGACTCTAACAAGCCACCAAAAACAAATGTCACCAATATTTACACTGTCTTGGTTTGTGTAGTAAAACTCAACCCCAGTCAGAATTGAGTGTCCGCCAGGT
>JBCAUG010577379.1:0-14506 GCA_038406175.1 Haplosyllis leylae | reverse complement strand
TATAATGTCACTACAGGAGTGGTCCTGGTTACTAAAAGTCTTGTAGTGACTTTGTTGTAGTGCTGTAGTGAGGTTTTATCACTACAACTGGAATTTTCATCCATTTTGTGTTGTCACTCTCTAAAAAAAATAGAGGGTTTTCCCATAGTAGTCACTACAAAAGCCACTACACTACAAATATCATTTTTTCTCTATATAGAGAAAAATTTAACAGAAATCCTTTATAAGAGGGCTTGTAGTGACTTTTCTCTCTATATAGACTGAAATTTGTCACAACAAGGCTTCAGACGACATGAAATCGCAATGTTGTGACAAAAGGAAGACAAGCCAGAATTTGGACCCAGAAGAGGGGGCACGCGTCCCTGGTCCCCCCCCCCCACCCCTTAGATCCGCCAATGGCTTAAAATTATTATGAATTTCAGACTCTTATTTAGTCTATAGGCAATTGGTATTATCAATATTATAAAGACAATTACATCTAGATAGTTCTTATCAGGTGAGTTACCTGTAATAGAAATAAACCATGAGCAATAATGATTCATGTGTTGAGTATTCTGAAATATGAGTAGAATTTAAATGGCATTTTTTCCCGGAACTCATAACACTCAATCCATACTTCCAGCCATCATGCAACGTAGACCGGTTGAACTTGATAAACATTCCGAAAAATTCTCTTTGACTAAATGAATTTAATCAAATATTTTCAAAAAGGACGTGGGCTAAATGCATTGTATTTGTATTAAATCATTAATATTATAACATTATAAGAGCAGTACAGAAGGAACCTACTGACCTACTGACGCATACACACATAGAACCCTGTATTCTTCTTAGTTCGAACTAAATTAAACGAGTAAGACCAATAACTTTATGCGCACAAATACCCTCAGGTTCTAATAGAAGAGTCAAGAAACAAAATAAAATAAAGCCTAAAAGAAGGAAACATTGACAGAAGAAAGACGTTTTATGCTGTTCACAAATCTCTGTGATCTTCGCATTAGTAAAAGTTTAATTACATTTTAGACATTTATAACGTCTAAGTGAGAAATGAGTGAACTAACTCCGGATGAAGTGAGTAAATAGTTGCTACGTTGTTCATTCTTTGTGTTTTGTTTTGCCAAGTCACCACAAAGAATGAACGTCATACTGTAAATTAGGCTGGTACATGTGGGATAGTTACTCACAACTGTTCATGTGGATTTTTGGACATTCAGTGGTATTTAAGTAATATTAATCGTTTAGAAGAAGGCAATTTCAATCGTTGGACGGATTTACTTCCAATGGTACCGTATTGTATCGTTATTGCGTCGTGAAAACATTGGAAATAAAGGGTAATCTACTTCCAGTGGTACATCTGCTCCCGTCTTGTATGGTTATTGCGTCGTTAAAACATTGTAAATTAAGGATAGATTTACAATTTTCACACTTCACCACGCCAAAAATCAAATTAAAACAATTACTAGATCTAATTAGATCCAGATTCTACATTTGCTGCCGTATTTTCTGAATCTGAATGTGACTTCTAGGTGGACCTGGCTTTAAACAAGAAAGTCCTCCTGCGTGAACGCAAGAGGCATAACGCCCGCCGCGTAGAAAGTGCTCGCTCTGCTGTTCTGTCCCGGGGGGAGGGGCCCCGTCCTGACCTGGCTTGGGGTGGGGGGTACCGCAACCTGGCCTGGGGTACCCCTCCCTTACCTGGGACTGGGGTACCCCCCCCCCCGAAAGGACATGGGAACAGTGGAAGTATTATGGGATCGAGATACGGTAAACCCCCCCCCCCCCAAACCCAGTAAGGACATGGGTGGTAATCAACACGAAAAGAAACTATTGATGGAAATTGCTTTCTTTTCACAGATTCGCAGACGCCGTCTCGCACGACTTGGAGGAGGGGGCTCTCAGTCTTCCTCACAATCCACAGCCGCAGCAACACCAGACAACAGTCAAGCAGCAGCACAAACGCCCCAATCATCGGCGTCTCAACAGTCCAGTACTGTTGCCTCAAATAGTCAGCAAGGTTAGCAAATTTGATCAGTTCAATTGGTATGTCTGGAGGTTTTCAAATCAATCAAATAACTATTTGCACCTTGTATGTCTTGAAATCATATCCTGTACTGAAGTCATTTCTGTCAGGGAGATGAGAACATAATACGTCCAGTGAAACTGTTGAAACTAACCTCCTTAGATGTAGAGTTATCACCCCTTATTTTGATCGTCCTACAAAAATGAGTCCTGTCTTGATTGTTGGAATTCTAATTTTAAGTTCATTGACAAACGAAACAGGATATGTAGTGTTATGTACACTTTTAAAACAAACATAGTGTTGTTACCCATGTTTTGAATATCTTGCAGAAATAAGCTGGGCTCTAAAGATTGGAAGTAGATTCATCAACATAATGTACAATTCAAAACAAACACACCTTCATACTAAATTTAAAATTAAATTTGCGTAAGGCCATGTGAATTTTAAGACAATCTATAGAAGTAGCTTCTACTCAAAAACTATTTCACATCTTATAATAATTTTAAAATACAATTTGACGTTCTTTTTGGTCAAATAACCCGTCTTATCAGCTAAAAAATTTAAAGTTTTTATCTTCAAAACTCTACTCAAGGAGTTCTGCCCACAGCACAATGACAATAAACAGTGTCATGATATAACATTACAGGCTGTCTCATAGTGATGATGTCACTTTATTCCTTAGACACTTTTTCTGATTGGATCACCACCTGATTGGGTCATTAGCACACATCAAAGCATACTTACAATAAAACTGCCAAAGCAAGGTCTCAAAAACAAAAGCAGACAAATCATAATTGCATGGGCTTACTTGCTGTCATCAAATGATCCGAAATATATCCAGTGGATGTGAGTAACTGAAGTATTTAGTGTTTTGAATATTACACTTAGTATAATCAAATTAATACTTAGTACTTAATATTCATGTTGTATCATGACACTGTTTATTGTCGCTGTTATTATTACCTCCAGCAAAATAGGTACACAAGCTGAAACTAGATAGAAAAATAGATTCAAGTACATTCTACCTTCGTGTAATGTTATTTGAAGCTAAAGAAAACGCTGTAGTGTTTTCTACTTAAAAACTATTTGTCATGTTTTGACAAATTTAATATGCATCTATGGAGGAAGTCACTTTGTTCACAAAATTGAAGTTTCAAAGCTGTCAGTAGGAGAGTAGCCCATAGATGACAACAATACACTGAAGAAAATAACAGACAATTCAAGATTGCATAAGCTAGGGAATTATGACTTCTACATTCGTCAAAGACAAAAGCGGTTGTCCATGCTTGCCAACAGGTGTGTTTATTACAGTGAGGCGTGCAGAAGGTTGGCCGTATATTGCTTCACTGTTTGTGGTAGAAATAAACCAAGTGTGGTTTGAAAGTCTCTTTGCGGGACCGTCTATATTGTGTGGGGAAGGATGGTAAATAGACCCAACGACATTTTTCATATTTTCATGACCCATTTTAGAGGCTATGTCCGTGGATGACAGCAGTTCAAACAGTGCAGATGCGGACATGTACACCTCCGAAAAGTCACAGTCGATGAGTGTAGCCGACGTAGACAGCGGCATTGAAACTATGGAAGTCGATGAAGCAGAGAGCAAAATAGAACTCAAGCGAAGGAGGGTAAAAGCATTGACATTCTGAATCATTGTAGTGCTTAAACATCAAAATTGTTGTTGATCCATCACCAGGTCAATTATATTCTTGGCCTTTGAAAACAAGAGATACCAAACCTCCTCCCCCAGCAGTCAGTCTTGGTCCGTCAAATTCGTATTTGATCTTCTGGTTTGTCAGCAGGAGCCTACCTAGTAGAAATAATAATATGCGTCCGTAGGATGTAAATCCAACACCCAGTTTTTCCCGCGACATATATGATTAAGGCAACGCTATATACTTATTGGCACAGGAAGCAAGTGAAGACAGTGAGGCAACCGAGGAGCAGATCTTGACTGCCATCAACAGAATTTTTCGTACTACATGGTGTAGTCAGAGTCCAGAGTTTGTTCATTTGCCCGACTTGTCAGAGGCTGTTTTGGAGGATCCAAGTGGTACGTACTTTTTGCCATTGATTAGGTCAGAGAAGTCCAAAGATAATACTGCGCGGCATGGCAGTCATAGGAATAACAGCTTCCCAAGGGTTTATGTGATGCTATGCAATCTAAAATCTCCCGCTATATCACTGGTATCAGTGTAGTATTGTTTTAAAGCAGTGAACTGAATCATTTACACAATTTTGGAATAAAAAGACACAATACAAGTCCTACGTAACCGAAAAGATTATTAAATTTTAAATTCGGTGTGCAGTTGTCACTTGCAGTGATTTGATTCTTTCCTCCAAGTGCTGATGTTTATTTAAAGCTCTTGTTCTTAAATTATCGACGCTTTTAGTTCTGTAACAAATGCTGAATACTGAAGAACATTACTGAATGTTTTCATTGTATCCTAGTTCTAAAAAATCACAAAGATGTTATCAGTGATATTCTGATGGAAGTGCTTGTTCTACTGGAGAAAAGCGGAGAAAATCCTTTCAGTAATTTAAAACAGCTAAAGTCTGCAACGTCACCTACTAAGTCATATGGAACCAGTCCAATGGGGTTAGTATCTATGTATCGACAAAGTTCACAAAGTTCACAAAATTATGATAGTAATTTAAAATGTTCAAATCTTTGATTCATGTCTGCCAAACTGTTTAGTATCGTCAGTTTCCCGTTTTTGTAGAATGGGAAGCCCTATGAAGCAGCCCCACAGACATTTTCCATTTGATAAATTTCAACCGGAAAAGTGTGTGGAAACCGAGATGATTTCATATTTATTAGATTGCTACGACAGGGTACATTTAGAAGAGAGAATGGCCCCGAAGGTAAGTTAAACGGAAGTTTATTTGTAGTTTTTTTTTTTTTTATTTTGGAAAAGAAAGGCGTGAATAAATCTTAAAATTGTATCTTCTAACTACAAAAATCATTGTTAACACAAATCTCGAAACGTGTAAATCAAGTTTTATGAAATTCCAGGTGTTAGTGTTTCAGACTTTGTTAATGAGACTGACCTTAGGAAACTTATTTAAGTTCATTTGTAGAATGATAGGCCATTTTTGTTTTTGAATGAGTAATCAGAAATCTGCTTTTCCTGTTTCACGACTGAATAAAATTAAACGCTGTTCGTTTAATTCGACCCCGTCTGCCATTCAAAGTAATAACCTAGCTTGCTTTAGATAATGGCGTGTTTTTGTTTTTTTCTCAAATTTATAGAACGATACTTATTTGCATGTCTTGCATGGTTTCAGCGATCAAGCACGCAGCCAATGAGCACGGTCCTGTGTGAAGCACGACGTCAGTGCGTCACACATTGTTCTCTTGTTCTACAAGGAGTATTTACAAGCGAAAGGTATGTTTTCGGTCACTTATATCAATTTTTGACCGACAGAGATCGAGCGTGGATCCTCTTAAGTCAGTTCTCACAGAGATAAGAACACAGTGTGCGTGCCACACTTCCTTAGTACTACAGTACTACTTTACAAAATCTGTGTACGTAATTTATTTTTTATTTTTCCAAAATGAAATGCAAATGATGATTGTCCCGTAAAAACAGTAAGCATCCATTTGTGTATTTTACACATGTGTCTGTAATACTCTGCACAGCAATGATGTTCTTATTCCTATTTCAGATCAAAGTCAAAGCCCTCTATTCTTTTGCCATTTATTTTGAATCATAATTTGCCACGCGGTTTCATGGAACATCTTTTAACTGTATCGATGGAGGATCCGGACAGCCACAGAAGGGTATTCAACCCCATTTTACAGGTACACAATGAAATAATCAAAAGCACAACTGTTGCTTATTCTTTTGACAGATTGTTCAGTGGTAGTGTACTTACCTCTCTAAACTTGAAATGTATAGGGCTTGGTTCAGGTCATGCGTCAGTTGGCTATGGATACGGAAGATCATCGACAACCACTTATGGTACTGGCGGAACTTTGTGATATCAAAATTGGGAACACGCGGCCAATTTGCAACTTGGTAAATAAATAATTGTACAGTTGAAATGTCATGCTATTGAATTTCTCCAATTCCCGTTGAACTTTAATGGTAACATGATTTCGGTGGCTACCTAATGTTAATAAATTGTGTTCCAACGTACAGATGGTAGAACAGCCTAACTGGTTGCCTGATCCGATCACCCCTGCAGCTGGTATGGAGTTGGAGAAGCTGTCATTCTTGGGACCGTTCTTTTCGCTCTCAGTGTTTGCTGAAGATAGCGTATGTTTTCAAATCACAGATTTTTAATACTTTGTTCACTAAGTGATTTATTGGTAAAATAGCTAAGCTTACATGAAGCTATGGCAATGCAAGATCTTTACTCATACGACAATTCATGTGTTTAATTTTATTAACTTAGGTAAAAGTTGTTGACAAGTACTTCCCAAGTACAGAGGTTACCCAGGACAGTGCACGGATCATAAATCAACAATTACAAAGAGGACTGGAGCATGTCAGGGTAGGAACACTACCAATGAATTAAATTTTGTACCCTTAATTCTTTCTTGAACTGACTTTGCAAACCCTTCCTTCTTAAATAGGGAGAGCTGTTTAAGATTATACACGCTCTTCTGGTAAATGCTGAGACCCGTGATGCGGCTATGAATTTCCTGGGCGCAGCAATTGAAAGGAACAGCAAGAGGGCACAATTACAAAGCGACGAAAGACTTGTGGGTGGAGAAGGGTTCATGCTTAATGTCCTTACTGTACTTCAACAACTGTCCATAAAGATCAAACTTGACAAGGTGCGGTGTATGTTCATTACTTTTTACATAATCATTTGTGAAGAAGTGTCACTCAGATGATCGATTTTCACTTGCCTCCATTGTATTCAGAAAAACTTTTCTATTGCAGATCGATATCTATTATCCAAATCACCCAAAGAGTAGAATTACAATAAAAGATGACTCGCGCCTTGGTTGTACTTCACAAGAAGTAGTTAACTGGGTGGATGACCTCAGTAAGTTTTCGATTGATACTCAAAATACAAAAAATAGTTGACATAGAGGTTCTTGTAATATGCAATGTTTTTAATATTCTAACTTCGCAGGAATGTTGTTCTTATCATATGCAATCATAAGTGTACGTGTTTTTCTCCAGTTCTAACATCCCATTTCTTTAACTGTGGTAAGTTTACTTTTCAGAGAAAAGTGGCTCTCATAAATGGCAGGAGCCCAAGTTCCCGACTGAATGTTACTTTCTGACGCTTCACTGCCACCATTTATCTGTGTTACCAATATCCAGGAAGTATCAGCGAAGACTCCGGGCAACCAGAGATTTACAGGTTATTACAATAATTTTTTCTTGCGCTTTAAAGCTAGTGTATTCTTGTGATCATAATCGGGCAGGGTAAAGTTGATTGTTACAAATATCATGTTTCATAATGTAGAGAATGGTGGAAGAGATGCAGAATGCAGAGCCGCAGTGGAGACATCTAGCATCAGCTCAGAGAAATAGTCATCTGTTAAAGAGGTGGAAATCACAAGTTAAGGTAAAAAAACAAATCATCAAGTCCACACAATTACACTCCAGATAATATATAGATGATAACCTCATACCATCAGAAAGGAACTGAAGATTCCATGCATTTGTACAATTGGACATTGCAGAGGCTGCAGAAAGGCAAACTGTGCGCTGATGCTGGACTTCTAGACGAATGGTTATTGCGCAGATGTTTACAATTCTATGGGACCGTTGCTCAGTTTCTCATAAAAATCGTTGAGACTTCACCCAACAGGTAAAAAAACTACATCAACAGTTTAAAATAGCCTAGTTAGAAACGTCATAATTTGGTACATTTAAACATACCTGGCATATTGATGTAATAAAATTGCAATTTTCTGCAGTGCAATCTTGCCACTCCCAGTAGAGCCGCCCATGACATGGTCTTCCCTGCCTGATTATTATTTGGAGGATATCGCAGATTTCCTGCTCTTTGTAATTCAGTAAGTAATTTAATACCTGTTCTTTTCTTTCACATCAGTTCAGTATTTCAATCAGTTTCCCTTGAAAATGACATGTTGTTTGCCTTAGGTATATGCCACAAGTACTCGGTGACGCCAGTATCCAACATATTCTGACACTCATCATTGTATTCCTGTGCAGTTGTAACTACATCAAGAACCCATATCTGACTGCCAAACTTGTTGAGGTACGTACAGTATTCTTAAGTCACCAGGGAAATCTCATGTTTTTCATGAATCATTACATGGTATAAAGGTATATCTTCCTTTGCTTGCTTAGGTATTGTTTGTGATAAATCCTGCAGTACAACGTAATACAGAAAAGTTGAATGATATGGTGCTTAATCATCATCTCGCCATGCAATATTTGGTGCCTGCTCTCATGAACTTCTACACAGGTAAATATACTCGATTTTTTCCGATTAGAACAATCAGCGCCTTACCAGATGCTTTTTTACTGATGAAGAAATAAAAACAAAAGTAACTACGTCAGGCTTGTCTGTGTATACCTATCACAGTTTTGTTCCTTTAACAGAAATTGAGACTACTGGTGCTTCGTCTGAATTCTATGATAAGTTCACAATCAGGTATCACATCAGTATTATTTTCAAGACGCTCTGGGAGATTCCAGCTCACCAGGGAAAGATCATACAAGAGGCCAGGTATTTACTTTTTGAAAAAATGATAGGAAGAACGCCAATGTATTGTCCATACTAACCGAAATGATGCAAAAGTAATAATGTTTTAGCTAGTAACAATATTTTCCCTGTTTTGTAGTACTGGTAAGCAGTGGGTAAAATTTGTAAATATGTTGATGAATGATACAACTTTTCTCCTCGACGAGAGTCTTGATACACTCAAAAGTATCCGAGAATTGCAAGATCTCATGGAAAACAAAACGGAGTGGGATAAACTCGGCAGGGTAAGAAAGGGATCATATTTGGATCTCAAAATTACAACATTGACAGTTGCAATTTACGCAAAATAGATCTTGTTGACAGGCATCTGAAAATGTCTGATTGCAGGATCAGCAGCAAGCAAAACAAAGGCAGTTGTCTCAAGAAGAGAGACAGTGTCGTTCGTACCTCACACTTGCGTCCGAGACTGTCGATATGTTTCACTATCTCACCGAGAGAATTGTTGAACCATTTCTTACCGTTGTAAGTGTTTATTTGTTGTAGTTTACTTGAATATTTATTGCAAGATTAAGTTTGCGTCAGTAAAAACGATGAAGAATCTAATAAGAATCGCATACCTTTTGACAAATCTGTTCATGTCAAACTTGTTTAGAAAGTAGTCGTTATCTTGCAGGAGTTGGGAGATAGATTGGCAGCAATGTTAAACTTCAACCTGCAGCAACTCTGTGGTCCAAAGTGTAAAAACTTAAAGGTTCACAACCCTGAGAAATACGGCTGGGAACCTAAGAAATTACTTAGTCAACTCACCGACATATATCTGCATTTAGATAGCGATAAGTTTGCACAGTCTCTAGCTAATGATGAGGTGAGAATGAAACTCTTTCGCATAATGCTGAATCCGATGTTTGTGTGTAGAAATATGATGACGCCGTGTCTTCGTGTGTCCTTTCCAGAGATCTTATAGATCGGCTCTGTTTGACGATGCGATAAGCCGAATGATAAAGGCTAGGATTAAGACTGAGACGGAGTTGGAACAGTTCAGGATTTTGCAGTCCAAAGTGGATTCGCTTGCTGTAGAAAAGGCGCAGAGTGAAGTGGACTTCAGCGATGCCCCTGATGAATTCAGAGGTGATAATTGTCGCATATGATTGCCTAACGAATAAGACTAGATGGTTCTGCTCACGGAACAGCGCCAAAACTGTACACAAAACTCTGCCAGGGCCACTTTATAGATGGTTTTAGTTTACACTTAAACAACCTTAGCATAGTGATTGGCAATTTCTCATCGGTAATTTGGGACACTTCCTTTTGAATTTTTTTATCAAATTTGGACCCGAGACACTTTTAAGACACATCCTAGGACCTATTGTGGCCATTTTTAAAATATGTCATTTTATGACGACACCAGGGCTGTGAGTACTTTTCAAAAAATGACGGAGGAGCGAAACCAATTGCACCGGGCGACACGCACAGACTTCACTCGTGCATACTGTGTACTCCGTAAATGATTCGTAGGCATTCACAAAATGTATGATGCTCTTCAATAATATTTTTGCTATGGTTCCCTTTCAGATCCTCTCATGGATACTTTGATGGAGGACCCTGTATTGTTGCCACCAAGTGGCAACATAATGGAACGTGCTATCATACTAAGACACTTGCTCAACAGTCAAACAGATCCTTTCAATAGACAGCAACTGACAGAAGCCGATCTCGTGCCACGTAAGTAATCTTGATTGTATGTTTCATGCTATTTTTGGTAATTTTAGATGTTTTCCCCTTATTTAGCACAAATCAAAACAACAGCCGTAACATTCCAAAAATAGTGATTAAATCGTGGTGTTTCTTTTCCTCGTACAGAAGATGAACTCAGGGACAGAATAAAACAGTGGAAAAAGGAGAAGTTAACCAAAGCTAAATGATCAGCAAACTCGGATATGATGTGTGTGATCAATTCTCAGAAATATTTGAAGGATATTTCTTTGGCAGAGAGCCAATACGCTTTTTGCTGAGCATTGCTGTATGGATGTGTAGATTTCTGTGTTTAAATGGACGTCAATTATCCGTCACTATTGTCTTAATAGAGAAACAATTTCTTGTTCTTCAGTTTTGTTGATTATATTTGTTGATGAACAGATGCCCAGTGTGTGTGTTTGGTATTTCATATAAACCTTGTGATAAATATTACTTTTGTGATTTTCTGTTTTAGTCATTGTACACACAAGTGTGCCTATCAAAAGTGTACACTAATGAACCTCAGAGTAGCAATTGTGGAATGCTTATTATTAACAAGTAAATTTCGTTTATTCTTGTGCCCATACAAAGGGAGTGGTATCGGCAAATAATACACCTTAATTTTGTAATTCTTACACCTAATTTAATCCTATATTACTTAACTTTGTTTCCAGTTTTCCGTGTGATTTTTGTGCACAGTCTTTCCCTCTTTGGCATTGATGAACAAATGATTAATTTAAACAACCGCAATGCTTTCGAATCTGGTGCAGGAAATTGCGTTTAGTTTGACTGATAAATAAAGGAAAATAAAAAGTTGTGCACATTAACCAGAAAATATGAAGTGACGCAGAGAGTGATCTACATTGTGTCCAATGATCGTCCAACAACCAGTAAGCTCCTCATATTGAAAACGTTTTCATTTTTGTGACAAATAATTGCAGTAATCAGTCTGTAGCACGACAAAAGTGTGACGTTTTTATCAATCGCTTTTCATTGCGTAATTTGGAAGTCATTAATAATTGATTTGCATTACCAAATGATATAAGTGTTTCGAAGTACACACAAGGGGCCGCTAACAACGAGTTCTGCTCTGTGAACAATTTATTGGCAGCAAATTCATCAGTTGGACAACTTGAAGAGCGGACTAATGACACACTTTTTCTCGAAATACAAAGGCTCATTGGAAATGAATGCCCCGTGGTACAATTTACATCCAATGCAACATAATAAAGTTTTGAAAATTCTGTACATCTGTACATGCAGTTACGATGGGCGACTGGTTCCTGTCGTGAAGATAATTCAAACTAAACATGTACAGAGTAAAATGTATGTCGATGTGCCACACATTATAAATTCAACCTGCGCGAGAGCAAACGTAACTGTTTTATGTTTGTGAATATTAATCCTTCAGAAGCGACGTCGCTTTCGCTCAATGTGAATACACCCCTCAATAATAACACTTCGAGGTTATTTTCATCAAGTAGTAAACATTATTAAAACCCAAATTGACAAATTTCCCGTAACATATCAAATCACAATTACTTCCCGGGAATGTTGTTGTTAATTTCAGTGTTTTGTTTTCCTTCAGAGAAACATTAATGACTAATTTCCTTATTTGTAAAGAAAGTAATTGAAATTGTGTAACACGAGGCTTTCAAAAACGTATTTGTCATTGCATGGCAAGTACTTCGTGTGTGATGTATATTTATGTATATTAAATATTATATCACAGTCTGTGCTTATTGCTTTGATAATAAACCAAAAAAACCGATTCCATTTCACGTAATGTAGAGTTGTTACTACGAATCCCCGTAACACATTGAAAAGGATTCAAAGTTCAGACAATGGCTATTGCGAAGAGATTTTCTTGCGTGACCAAACTAATAGTAAATGCGCTTGAAACTTTTCTTGGAATGCCGATTTGTAACACTTAGGTTCACATATGTACGTACACATTGCAAAATCGGAGGCACGGTTAAACACATTAGCAAAAGTGCCTCATGAAAATTATCTGTCATGTTCTGAACCACAGAAAGAGCACATGTACCACTTATGTTTATTCACATGGGATGGTTGTGCCAAGCATCATCTCTGGATTGGTTATGTTTATATTCTTTGTAATCCGGCCTCAACTGGTCCATCATGAAAACTTCAGATCTGTTGTGCGATTCCATGTCAATCTGGATTGGTTCATCGAAGATTCCAGTTTCGTTTTCCCTCCACCATTCTTGACCAATGAAAAACTTATCCTGAAGTCTGTTTTGATTATGTCCATCATAGTAGCGGGAAGAGATTTTGCCTTGGTGTTGGAATAAAGTTGGTTTTCGCAGTATGGGATGGTCTTGTCCCAGTGTAATCCTGAACCATCGAATTAACCAATCAACTGGCTGCTCATCGTAGAAAGTTATAAGGTATTGTGCTAATCTTTCCAGATCAGACGACTTGAACAATTTTCCTATGAAACCTAATTCGGAAAACTCCAACACAACCCATTGTCTTCTTGTATAAATTATGAATTCTCTGATTTTAGGCACAAAGTTACTAGCACAAGTTACATCATCCTCTAACTGTATGTAGTAGTCAGATACGTTTCTCCCATAGATGAACATAAAGGCGAAGTCTATATTTTGTTTGGACCTCCAGTAAATCCGATCTGGCTGATCACCAAAGTTTCTTTTCAAGTTCGTCAGTGGTGGGTAAAAGGTACGAGAAGCTTGGATGATTTGTAAGAACCCAGAATTAATATAAGGCATAAATAATGAGCTGATGTTGGCAATTGCTTCTGAATTGTAATCCGTATCAAAATCGGCAAGAAATACCACAACGACCGTCATATCTTTATCACGAGGAGAAGTGTGTTCTACAATAGATCTCAGAGTGTCGAGCAGGTACGACATCCCATTGGCTCGTTTGATGGAAGGAATACCAATTGTCAGAAAACCTGAAAATATCAAATGACGTTCGGACTCACTTGTTACAAAAAAACTGATTTTATGTGGAAGAGATGTCTGCAGAGCAAACAGAAAACATTATAATGAAAATAATAGTTCCACCAAATAAGGCGACGGTACCTTTTTTGGGCCTTTTAATGCCAAATACTTTTGCCTGTCCGTTTTCCAGCGTGGCCCACTTGACAAGCGCTTCTTCTGCATCAACATGGAGAGTTTCCTGTAAAATGCACGCGTCTCAGTTAGGAGATATTCACACCACACCACTAACGATTGCGATCTCGTTGATTAAAGTATTACAACGATTCAATATCTATTGCATGGCGAAATACACAAACACTTATCCTTGAAATATGCCAACTGCCTTAAAAGATATGAAACTTCTTTTTCAGTGTTATGATATTCAGTGATATGACATTCAAGGAATTCAAATTACAGGGATTTATTTACTCACAACATTCGCTGATCCATTTAGTGAATGTAGAAAACTGTAATCACATGCAAAATTATCCTCGATTTCTAACGTGTCTAAAATGAAAATGAAATCTATTTACAATACACAATCGCGTTCACTGGCAATCAGTCCAAAAAAAGGAACCAAATAAGGCCTCCTTCCTTCAGGAGTCCCCTAGTGGAAATTGACCTCGGACTAGTGAACCTTCAGAGCGACTAGTCTTGTTTGACCAGTGCAAATCTGCAGCTTCAGTAAGCTTCTATTTTTTCGATTTGTGTCATGATGAGTGGAAATAAGCTGTTAATGAAAATCGAAGGAATATAAATAATCTAATGTGACATGTATAGACTATATAGTTCTTTGGAACTGACCCACAGGATTATCACAGTCATGTACACAACCCAGGTAATAGTGAAGAAGCAGGACGAAGAATGTGATGACTAGCACAGCGATGGTAGATCTCTGATTGAAACGTCTCCCTCGCCGAGACAACAAGCGCACCAACCATCGTAGGATAGCGTCCTCTATTTCATCAATACTCATGCCGACTCAAATAACCTGAAAGGAAAGTAACATACACATACTGATACGGTTAAAGCAGAGAGTATAAAAGTAGGGAGAGCTGACACCGCTTCACATTTCAATGTAACATCTTGCTGGGACATTTGCGTGTTCCACACACAACACACCACTTAAACTATGCTATTT
>JBCAUG010577268.1:0-14507 GCA_038406175.1 Haplosyllis leylae | reverse complement strand
ATTGATTCCCCCTACAAATTTCTATGGACAACTGACATGCAGAATGTATTGCTATTTGTCAATGGGCCACCATAATGTACTGCAATTGACCACAGTTCAATTTGGTTAAACAGGTTAACAATACAGCTGATGGTCAATGAAGCATAACTCTGTGTTTTGACAAGAGTTTTATGTCACAACACGTCACAAGTGGGTACAGCAACCTTAATCCACTTTTAAGAACAATTGATAACACGCAGGTCGGGGTGTAATGGCTTTTAATCTAAGTGCGTTTTGCTGAACAAATCATTCCTATTGCGTTGAGCATTTTTATTTTATATTTATATTCTCCTCATTGCAGAGACAAACTATTAAGCCAAGAAACCCTCGCAGTGTTGAAGAGAGAACCAAGTCGTGATGAGGTTCCGGATGACATCCATGCATTCTTCGGTCATCCCCTGACGGGGGTTTCCGATGGGATCGTCGGGGAGGACACGGAACACGCGTCGGCCCTCGCCATTCTGCATGAGTACCAAAATCTACCCGCTATAGACAGAACAGACACCAAAGTCGGCGAAAAACTCGATACTCTTGCGGATCTATTGAAGTAAGCAATTTCTTTTTTTTATATAACCTGCCTTTTTTGGATTCACGAATCATTTACATGACAACAGTATATCCTTCTTGACGTGAGTGGTTTACTACATGTCTTAGGATCGACCAATAGTTAATTGCTCAGAATGCCTGACCCAAATGATTTGGCAGAGAGGTCGTCTTAACATTGAAATCTTCAACTATTAATCTGGTATCTGTGGTTAAATAGTCATTGTGACGTTAAAATCCCCTAAAATAACTTTTGTGTCCTGGTCTTATTTTAAGATAGTCTGGTAATTTTTTTTTTAAAATGACATTTCATCAGTCACCAGGAGAGAAACTTGATCACAGGGGATTTGGAAAAGTATAACTCACGAGTTCTGAAACCAGACAGCTGGATTAAAATAACTGTACTTTTTACTTCGATGTGGTTTAAATAAGATAAGGCCGTCATACTGAATCTAAAGCATCGTTTTATGACAATTTGTTTGAATAAATTCCATTTTAAAAACTTTAAAATCACATCGTCTCACGTATATTTCACCTTGGCTAACGTGTCGGTTTCGCCATGTTTCTGTTGTATACAGTTACCTAATCTCGCCAAACGTTTCGACTTCGTAAAAACTGTGTTACACTGAAATCAGGGGGTCACTTCCGTGACAAAAATTGTAATGTCCATAAAGACAAATAATGTTGTAAAATCTTTGCTTACACTCTATGATGTGATATTAGTAACAGCACATAAATATTTACTTGTTCATGACAAAATTCGATGTGATGCATGGACGATAGCAATCTAAATTATTCGAACGATTTACATTATTATTTTCCATCACCTGTTAAAGTATAGGCTGCGTCACCAAGTTGTCGCAAAAGTCGGTTTGATACAAAATCGAACCTGAGAATAGTGTCGCAGCCACATAAAAAAAGGTATGAGAGTTAAACCGAAAATATCTACAAAACATTTTAAAAGATTATCTGATTTGAGATGACTTCAGGCACTGTCTGGAATTTTTTGCCCTTTTTTGCTTTTGAATGCAGGGATGTCAAATTGCATGTAGGCTATCGTTGTAAGTTGTCATCAAGAACACCTGTTTTCAACAATTAAAGAATTACGATAGATTTTCTTTTTCAATGTTTTTTCATCCAAGTACGTAACATTTGAGACTTAATTTTCAAGAGCTAATTGCGTTGTAACTGCCATTTTCCAAAGTTTGTTTCAGAAAATCTCGGACGAATCTTTTCAGAGTAAATTTACAAATGATGGAATCATCTCTTTGAGTAATCGATACTATATCCATCTTGATGTTAGACTTACCTGGTAAACGAAAATATGAAATAATGTAAGGCAAACATGACTACACATCTTCAGGTACACTGCACCACCTTATCAGAATTAAGTAAACTTTTCGCTGGAAGAATATAGCAAACGGATACTACTTTTGTGTCTATCTCGCATATGAGCCTATCTGGATAACACATATACAATGGTGTCTGGTAAAGATATTGTTTGCACTACTGCCTGGCTTTGTACATTAAAATCAAAAGCAAATAGGATTAACAAGAAGAATGCACTCGTACACTGTAGAACATGCCAATGTTGGAACATAATTCTGTGATATATTCACCCTGATTAAATGCATATTTTGTCGACATTTTTTAAGACTTTGTTTAAATATTCATAACTCAAGTAAATGTTTGCTGAATGTCAAGGAAGGCCATGGAAGTACACACATTTGAAAGTGCATTTGAATGCAAGAAATCGAAATTAAAAGGAAGCATGGCGCATGGAGATTCAAGAACAAGAAAGGAAATGAGAATCACTTCTTGTATATTGTTTGAGAATTTCTTTCAATGCTGCAAATTTTGAAGTTTTCTTTCAAAATTATGGTCTCACGCTTCGCAGGTCACGCACACATTATTTGGTTAATAATGTCAATGGATCCCAAGCGTTTACATTGGCCTATTGTTTCTGTCTTCGATATTTGTGCCAGAATCTCATGCAAAATGGCCATAATTAAATCACTTTGTATTGGGCTTTAAGGGACATACAGAATTACTTGGTTTAAGTTTACTGCAAGTCCAAAGACTTTTCTTTAAAACATAACCTAACAAGGAAGGAAGAAATTCACCACCTGACAACACTTTAGTCACTGCGACAGCAGAATATAAGTTCCTAGCGCCTCCAAAGATAATATCCATTGTACCTGGGTAAGATTTAATAATTTATTTCTGCCAGTCTGACCCCTTTCTTTCATCCCTTCCCGTGTTCAATGGATATCCTGTGAAATTCAATGCTTCAGTGGTGATGATTATTATGAGAGAAAATTACACATCCACAGGCTAACGAGAGATCCTTCTGTTGAAGATTAGATTTGCGAATGACATAGTTTTCAGGTATGCCTTAAATACTCTTTTGTTTTGTCTTTTTGAATTTATTCAGGTCTTGGTTTCTCTAGGTTATTTTAAGATTCTGTTCTCACGGTTTCTATCTGACGGCTCAAATGAAGGACTCAAAAACACCAGTGTTTTTTTGCCCCTCATGGTCATATTAATTTTGTCCCGAGGTTTTCCAAGAGGATTTCCTCTTCGATGATTTTGGAATTTTTGTATCCAAACATTATAGTTAATTAAAAGAAATCATGCTTCAATGAGGCTCATGATCTTCAATTTGAAAGACACAATACAATCTTTTTACTGCAATCATGGTGAAACTTGTCCTCCCCATCCATCAGAAATGAGCGATCCGTTCGAAAAAATACATTTTTATTCTGGTCTATCTTTTTGTACAAACGTGTCACCATGAAACGATGGTGCAGTGAAAACGGAGATGTACACTGATCATTGTCTCTGTCTCTGTGGTGTCTCTGTCTGGTCTCAGTTATGGTAACGGAGATCTAGAATTTTGGAACAAAGGTCCAGAAATAAGCGCCAGTGCTGCACGTGTTCAATCATATGGGTCACTTGGTACACTCTCATATTAATATTTACCCAAAAAACAGGACCTTCGCTCTGAAATTCTGGACCTTCGCTCCAAAATTCGAGACCTTTTTTGGAAATTCCAGGCTTTCGTCCGAAATTCTGGACCCTGGCTACCATGACAGACCTGACAGAGGCAACTGAATTTCACACTCTCAAGAAAACCTTGATTCACTTGTGACTTCATCGAAACGACCTTAACACCTCACCAGGGTTGGACCTCATAATTTCGTTTCTGTCTGTGATTAAAATTGTGTACCTTCTGCTTTCTATTAAGTACAACCCATTCAAATCGACAGCTATTGTCCATCAGTTCTGAAAACTCGCTGTGACCTTTCAGTAACTCCGGACAAGTATAGAAGCATTACATTTATTTATATTCTTTGCTCAGACAGGGGTAATTTTATGTTCTGTTAAGAATATTTGTGACCAGTCTGTCAAAAAGGGAGATTGGAAATGTCTTAAAATAAACTTGGCTACTTTATTCAAACTTTTTCCTCCACGTTTCAACCCCCTTGTGTGAAGGCTGAAACAGAATCTATTTAGAATCCTGTCAAATATATTTATTCTCGCACCGTTGGTATGGCAAAATACAATGGAGACCAGTAGTAGATCTAGTTGTTGTAGTTGTAGTTATAGTTGCAGTTAAGAATATATATTTAAGAACATTTCCACATACTGTTATATTTTATGATTGTAGATTGAAACATTCTCTAATATTTTTAATATTACGGAGATTAGTTTCAATATACCATTATGAAATATAATGGTTCGTTGGAACCTATTGCGATATTTTGACATGTGGAAATATATATGGTTAAGTACTCAAATAATGAATACATATCTCGTAAGACAATTATGTGAACAGTGCTTAAGTCCTGTAAGGAGACCTTCCATTTCCATAATTACTGGGAAAATTGGATTCAAGTATTAGTCCACCAATAGTGAATATTGATAATTTTGTTACCTGGGGGTGACGAAAGGTCCTCCAAAATAGTACAAATGACACTTGCAATTAAAATATTTATTTCTATTATATATTAATTGAGCTTTAATACCATAATACATTAGGCTTTAATACCATACCTACAAACTTCTGTCTGTCCCTCTTATAACCTAGTCACATGGCTGCAAATCTCAAATTATGGTAAAATTCTGAAATAAATTTTTTTATCAAATTTTCATTTGACTCATTTTTGAAAATGTAGCTTATGATACCAAACTTCACATTATTAACAGTAACTATCAAAACCAGTATCTAATAAATGCATTTGAACCTTTAAACTGAGCATAAAACTATTTTTGTCAAAATAACAACTGATTCTGTACTATTCACTTGAATAAACAGACTCAAAGTTACACTATAATCATCTGCTATATTCTAATATCAGCAGAGAAACCTGCAAAATACTTGCTATGCATATAGTAGCTTGTTACCAACCTCTATGTACAAAATTATGTAATTCTTTGCATTATCACCTTTGTTATGGAGAAATATGTGTCCGAGAACAAGTGTGTTTTACACTTGGGTTTGTGTATGAGTCATTGCTTTAAAATTGAATCAAAGTCTTGGTCATATTTGGCATATTGGTAATTTTTGTGGTACATGGGACATTTTTCAGTCTAAACTGAGGTTGTGAGCAAGTGTTTTCGCCAACAGGTCAACCATGTGACAAAACAATGTCATCTTACATGCCCAGGGATCCTGCAAATAACACAAATGTAACATTTCTGTTATTTTTATACAAAATTGACAGCAAGGGGTTTTATAAAGTTTCAGCAAAAACCAACTCTGCTAGTCAGACATGTGTTGAATAGGAGATCATCAAACTGAATTTAGTTTCACGCACTACTTCACATCTTTGGGATTGTATCATTTTCAGATTCAATAGGACTTGACTTAAAAAAGATTCTGACAGTCTGAGGCAGGCAAGGTATGACAGATAAGTAGAGTTTGAGAAGCATCAGACTTCTAAACCAGTAATGGGCCAGTAATGTTCAGTGTTGTGAGTTCAATTACCACTGGAAGCAACTTTATTTTTTGCTGAAACATTTTTAAAAGCCCTCTATGTCAATTTTGTACCAAAATGGCAGAAATGTCAGATTTGTGTCTTTTATGAAAACCTCGACTACTTCACTATGGTGACTACTGGGGCTACCGATTTTTACCGAACGCGTACGTACTACGAGAAGGAGGTTATGTTTTCACAGGAGTGTGTCTGTTAAACAAGGGGGGGGGGAGGTTACTCAGATCATACACGCAGCCAGGAGGTCTGTCCAGGGGGATCTGTCCGTGGGGGGGTACTGAGATCATACACATAGCACGGGGGTCTGTCTAGGGGGATCTGTCCAGGGGGTACTCAGTCCCACAGCCAGGGGGGTTCTCAGTCACACAGCCCGTGGGGGGTGGGGGGTTGTTAGCCAGGGGGTACTCAGCCAGTGGGTACTCAGCCAGGGGGATACTCAGCTGGGAGGTACTCAGTGTGAGTACCCCCTCCCCGGCTGAGTACCCCTCTCCCCAGGTAGGACAACACAGTGAGCATTTGCTACGCGGCGGTCGGTATGCCTCTTGCGTTCACGCAGGAGGACTTTCTTGTTACGAATTTTACGAACTCACTTGGAGAGTTAGTTCGAAAGGAGGCACCCAGCAGAGCGACTGAGAAATGTTTGTCTCTAATAAGTAACAATTTCCTCATATTCATTTCCTTGTAGACATTAACACAGGCCTTTCATCAAATCATGCCTACCATTGCGAAAATTACGCATGACATGAAAGATGTCTGAGAAATAAATGTTCGAGTTGTCAAAGTAATTGTCGTCTGGCTGGGTATTACTTGTGTTATAATTGTGATAATTTGTGGACACAAATGATTGTGATGAATGGCTTTTGGTGTGGAATTACCTCAAAATGCTCTTGACCAGGAATACTGGGTTCAACTGGTGCTCATCTTATCTTTGCCCATTTGCGCATACTGTGGGGTCACTTTACAGACATCTCTTCGTGAACATAAATATTTTCTGTGTAAATGTCTGGAATGCACCAGTCCGTTGATTCCCGATTCCTTCCATGCAAATGTACGCACAATTACCAGTTGCTTAGATAAAAAAGCAATGGAATTATAGTTATATATCCCTACAACTAAACTCGGTCAAAGAAAATTTTAAAGGAATTTTACTGGGTGATATGCATCCTGGTATCTTGATCTATTCTTGAAATCGTGCTAAGTCTTGAGATCTTGAGTTTTCAATCAACTGGGTAACTGAGTGCCTTTATATCAGGCCTTTTGAGCAATTTTTTCTGCCGTTTGCATTTTTATGACTCAGTCCTGCAATTATGCTGTGCAAAAGTAGAATGAGAAGCTCTGAATAGGTGCTGTGCTTTCAATATCTTGGTCAATTTTACTGCTGTAGACCGTAGCTAATGCTCATAAAATCATTGACAAAAGGGGAAATACCAATTCAACGAACATGAACGTGTGTACAGCCAAAGACAAATGTGACAAATTTGCCAGTAAGGTACTTTTCACCATTGCGTCAAGTGCTCTTAACTAAATGTCCTGCGAACTTTGAAAGACCCTTAATACCATTCATGTATCTTGCTTTATAAATCTAAAGACTACTTCACTAAGAATAGACCTTTCATTGATGTGATAGTAAAATAGTAAAGTACCATGGACATGCCAAACTTACTCAAGTATGACCAGACCCCTGGCCAGTAGATGGCTATCATTGTCAACGAGGCAGTTGCCATATTAAGTGTTCAGGTTTCAGCAAGAAAAAATCCAAGCTGTTAGAATTTCTCTAATTTCTCAAACTGCAGTTTGTTCTGGTAACCATTTGTATTGACCTGGTGGGACATAATTGAATAATGTTCGATAACAACTATTCCAATTTGCAATTGATACAAATGAAAAAAGGAATGAAAGATAGTTAGTAACATTTGTCAGAACAATGTTATATTGCAATATGGATATTCTCAGAAATTACCACCATCAGTGAACTGATCTGGTTTTGAGACCACCCGCACATAGCCCAGGTGTAATCTTATCAAGGAGTTTAGCCCTTTCGACCTTGGTTCCAAACTGACCAATTATAAATGTAAAATGAGTATGGAAAGAAAACCTTTATTCAAAAAGAAAGAGCCACAAATCATTATTTTGAATTTTTAGCCATTACGTTCAGGGGCAAGATAGCTGGGATGACCTTCAATATCCTTCCATGACATAAAACGTTGAAATGATATGAAGCTATTTGAAATGTATGATCTTGATTTATACCGTGCATCTAACTGTAAAGCAACCAGACAGTGAAGAACAAATAGGGATAAACTACAAAGTAGACAGATAGATAAAAATAGAGATAAAGAAGGAAAGAAACATGAATAACTAAGAACTTAAATCTATGACAAAATTCTCTCTTTCTCTTTGCTGCATGAAAGCCTGAATAATTTTTTTAATCTTTACCTCTCATTATTCAGCAAGGCGGATCAGAGAAAGGAACCTGGAACGGCAGAGTATCTCACAATGCTTGGAACCGAAATGGACGAGTTTTTCGGCAAAAACCTGAATGGGCCGCAGGATCCCTCCGTCAGGGTGTTAAACGATTCGCCGCATCAGGTAAACAGGTTGTAAAAGGCATATGCCTCGGGGGTCATACCTAGAACTTAATCTTACATGAAGGTTAGCATATGCCCTAAGTAAGCAAAGCATCAGAGTGAAGAGCATCGTTTTTTCAAGTATAAATTCCCCCATTCTGTAATAAGTTGTGTTTGAGGATAAACTGTTACCTTGTTATTAGCTCAGGTGAGGACATATATGTGTTTTGTTCATTGTCTATCAAAACAGAGGTACAGAACAGTTGGGTGTCATTTAGCGTTACATTCGCTCTTCACATTTCTTATCTCTAGTTTACATGAGTGGTTCAGAACGAAAGGAAAATTAGGTTCGTTGTCCATTATCCACATTGGAAATACAAAGAATTTATATCTCTTTTTATTTGACTTGGTATGTCACTTGCTAGAAGATACGTACTTGAAAAAATTATTGTTAAGAGTCATATTCCATACACAAATGATCTATTGAAATTTCCTCGAGACCCATTGATAGTCAAAACGGGCACAAATAGAAATGATCTTGATATATATCAACTACTTTTAAACGCGGTGAGCTGAAAAAGATTTTGTCTGAAAAGAGTATTGAATTACAGAGGCGACCACTACTCTTACTGTCTCCTTTATGATGTGGAAATAATAAATCATTTAATAGTTCGTAAAATTAATGAAATAGCAGTTACTAGGATGTTTAGGCTACATACTGCTACGTACCATTTTCTGAAAGTCGCAAAAATGACACACGGTTTGATTGATTCGTTCGTTGCCCGTAGAGTAATTTTCCGTACATCATTCGGCGGGACAAGTTCAGTTCTACACACTAAGTTAAAATATCCCCATTTTAAATGTTTTTATTTTGTATTTACAGAAGTTGAACCAGAGCCATGGTTCAAGCCCAGTAACAGACCCTATGTTTGCTCACACCAAGGATAATAGTCCACCAGGGTATGAAGATTCCGATGAGTTCTCCACTTTCGCCACTCCAGATTCCGAACCCCTCTCCTTAACAACGGATATTAAGACAAGCATTGCCGCAGATCATGCCTGCAGTGGAGATTTACTGGGCAATAACAGCCATACCGATACTCTCCTGGCCGATTACACGCAATCGCAGGAATCCGGAAATGGCAGCCCTCTAGTGGAGAGTGGTTTGGATTTATCAAATGGTTTATTGAGGAAAAAAGTGTCAGAAGTAAACAACAATAATATCAATATTTTAAACAGTATTGACCATTCTTCTGCTGGTCGATCTTTCCCTCAACTAAGCACGAATACTAGTGTTAAAGGAGAGGCATATCATCCCAACGTTTCCCTCAACCAACCGTCAGTATCCTTTTCAATAAGTGATAAGAGTACCATGGATACTGGTAAGAAAAGTCATCATGATCAGTTTGCAGAATTTTTGTTGCAAAAGCAATTAGAATTACAAAAACAGCAACAAGAACAAGAGCTTTTGCGCCAGCAACAACTAGAACTGTTAAAACAGGAAATACTCAGGATGAGTCAAATTACCGCGCAAGCGCAGCAGGCTCAAGCAAGTGCGGAAGAAAATGCCATTTCACAGGCGTTACAAGCACAAAATCAGCAATCCTCTCTTCCCAAACTAACAGCAGATACTGTACAGGGATTTATAAACAATTTATCTTCAAGTTCAACTTCAAACTCTGCGGATGCAGCCACTTGTGTTATCTCAAGTTCTGCACAAAAAGATTTATCGAATACTAAAGCTAATATTGTACCAAAACAAGAACCTGAACAAAATGAGCAAATGTTACTTGGAAGCACGAAGCCAATGTTGTCAGGACAGCAGCAAACAATATTTCTTCCACAGCATCAAAGTGGCAGTAGCTTGAACAAATCAAATGTGTGTCTATCTAATTCCAATATTCCACGAGCTCCTGTACATACAAGTGGTGGGTCATTGGTGTCTCAATTACAGCAGTCTCCAGTCCTCAGAAAGGCTATCCAGGTACCATTACAATCTCCAAAAAATTCAAATGTTTCTTTCGTCAGTCAACAACAGCGTTCTTTGTCCCAGTCTTGCAATACGCCACTTGTACTTCAGCAATCCCCTATTCGTTCACCAACAGTGCACTCAAATATACCTCCACAACCTCCGGTTTCAAAATCAAGCAAGATTGGAACCACCTCACATGTACCACCACAGCCACCAGTGCCTCAATCCCCAACTGAAAGAAATGGTCCTCTACTGCTTCCACAATCTCCAGTTCAGCAACAACAGCACCAGGCGCAGTTTTCCCAGGTACCAATTTCTCCGCTAATGCAAGTTCCTAAGACTTCCATACCAAGAGTGGTATCACCTCAATCTACTACCAATGAGATGCAAAGTCCTCCAGATTCCACAGTACAACAGCAGAATGTCAAATCTTTGATTCTGCCTTCACCAACAAGGCCAATACTACCAACAAAGCAAGCCCCACCACCTGTGTCACCAACAAATATCAGTCTGCAGAGGCCTCCTGCACCAACTATAAGTTCCAAGGTCACTATGCAGTCTCTGCTGCATACTTCTAACTCTCAAGTTATTTATCAACAACCCCAGCAGTCACTTCTCAACATTCCGTTTTCCAGAGGAACCACTGGTGTCAGATTGCCAACTGCGCAAGTAAGACCGATGCCACCAAATTCTTTGCTTTTGACGAATGCAGCTTCTACCACAAGCACTTTGAATAATCCAGCAAAAGCCGAGTCTGCTAGTAAAAAGTCACCTGCTAAAATGAATAAAAGTAAAGCTGCTTCAAAGACAGCAACACTTCCAAAGCCTAAAGAAACACCACCACCAAAGTCCAAAGTAACCCAGAGTAAGCTTTCTAAAACTAAGAGGAAAAAACCATCACACTTGGTCTCACCGATGAACAAGACTGTACTTCCCCAAAACGGCATAAGTATCACTCACGAACCCGTAAGTCCCCAGGCATTGAGTAAGTTGCATCGAACAGGGGAGGCACCTTTAATACAGGTCTTCCCACAGCCATCACAGGCGTTTTCTCCCTCACCACCTACCGATACTACGACATCACCCCAGAACGCGACTGCACCGAGCGACCCAACAGCATCTGTTCCCGAAACTCCCAGTCCAGTAGCCAATGTCGACGATGGCGACCAGCTGATGACAGGGCTGGATGAAGAAGGTCCAAAACCATCAGAATCCACAAAGAAAATCATAAAGGCATTGAATGAAAAGTATAGTCGTAAGTCTAGCAAGAAGAACAACCATGCGACAAATGAGAAAGTTTCCATCAATGAACTAAATGACATTATTAAACATACCATTGATAAGAAAGCACCAACTATAAAGGATCCAGATGGATTCGTATACGACCCTACTGACATTTGTAGAGGACTGGGTAATATACCTCTCAAACCAAGTTTGCTAGGAGATCCAAATATCAGCAGATTTGGGGTTCCTCGATTCCAAAAGAAAACTCCATGGCAGAAATTTCCACTTCTGCACAATAGACCTTCATTATCAGGTTCCGTATTATTACCACAGGAAGGACAAGATTTGCAGCAAGCACATGAACAGCCAATCGTGCAACAGGACATACAAAAGCAAACATCAGAGGAAGAAGAACACAAGGAACCCGACATACAGACCTCTCTGGAATCCGAGCAAATACAAGATATTCCCTCTCAAAATCAGATGGTTCAAAACATTGATCAACCACAGGAAGTCACAATTAAACCTGTACCTCTAATCACATCAAGCCCTCAACTGCCCTCACCAGTGGAAGCAGCTAAACCATTGGTGTTTTCCTCTTGCACCCAAGGGGTCACAACGGCCGCACAGACAAAAAACGTTGTCACAGCTGTACCTATATCATTCACCAGAAGCAACTCTGTGGTTCATCCCAAGGAGGTAGTTAATAGTTGTGCAACTTCTGCAGATGCAACTTCAGGTATTGTCTGTTCTCCAACAGCGATGGTACCTGCTCCTATTGTGCCACAGTCGGCCCCGGTTAGGCTCACACAACCCGCCTTCCCAAGGATTCCGACGCCAACGGCTGCAAGTCCAACATCATCTTTCTCTAGCGCACCACAGACTCCAAATATGAGCGCTCCACAAACACCAACTGCAACTAACTGCCCTACGGAACCATTCGGCAGTATGTCACTAGAAACGTTAGTAAGACCACCACTTCCTAATCACAGAACCCCGAAAGGTGCTACTAGCCCTTCTCCTGTGCATTTCTCCCCTGCGACTACTTACAGTCCAGAAACTGGCAGCAATGTGGTTGTCATTGTACCTCAGGCTGGTTACAATTGCCCAGGACCTACCATTCCATTGCCACAGGTATCTCCAGCTTCGGGACAATCTGGAGCTCTCCCACCCTACCATGCCGACCTCAAGTCTCCAGACAGCGGCTTCAACGAAAGTTGCGTATCTCCACTAGATGCCTCCCTGCCTGTGAGTTATTCTTCTGATCAGTCATTTTTGTTTTGGAAAAAACTTTCCTTGAAGATATTTAGGGCCAAAATACTTGTTCATCACTTGGGTGGCACATGATTCACAACGTACGTTTGGCGACTTGTAGTATTTTCAATTATAAATGACCCTGATGTAATAGCAACATAGTAGCATCTTGCCAAACTTTAGGGGTTCCAAAAATAGCAATTAGCCCAATGCCAATAATTTACCATTACATTTAATATTTAGTTGGCAGACACCAATATCGAAAACCAAGTTCCATCCGCAGACAACCATGCAGATACAGTAGTGACTCCCAGCAAATCTGCAGTTAAAAGACGAAGGTCATCGGCCGCGTCTACCGGAAGTAAATCTACAGGCTCAGGAGGAGGCAGCAGCACAAAGATTGGTGTACATACCATAATCATACCAAAACGGTATGTTTACTCAGTTTTTTGGAACACGTCTTCCTTCGGCACTACCCAAAGCTAGTTTAATCTAGAAAAGATTGAATTAGAAATTATCATTGTTATTTGATGAATGAAGTGACCTCAAATTCCTGCATAGATTAATATTATATTTGGGCTCTTTTCCTTCGTCTGGAAGGGTTAGATCTACAAAAACATTTACCTCGCACTGTGAAACTAAATTTAACTGTCATGCAACGTTGGTATTCGCCATTCGACATTTGTACTTTACACTTTGAAAAAAAGATGCGTACTTTCGGGAAGCGGTTTAAATCAATGTCAGCGGTGACAAATTAGATATTTCAAACAAATTCCACATAGCATTACTTGGTAATATATGAGTTTATCATTGTCTAGCGTCACTTTTTAAAATCATTCTGATGTTACACTGATAAGTCTTATGGTCCATAAGTTTCAATAGATGTTACTTTTTATACCTTTCCATTTTTCCTAAACCCAATACTACTGGGAAATTTGATGCGTGGTTTACATTATTTATCAAGTTATTTTAGACATCTCTTTTAAAAATTCTCAGAGTGTTAGTTGCAGTAAGATAATGTATGTGACCTTCATATTCAATACATTATCTTATTTTTACAATCCTAAACCCCCAGACAATTATTACTCTGGTGTATTGTATTAAACTCAACCCCAGTCAGAATTGAGTGTCCACCTAGTCAGTGGGGAGAGCAAGAGTAGTTTAATCTCAGGGGGTGACAGCAGTTGTTCATGGGTGTAAGTTCATGCACTGGACCTATTTGGGAAAAGAGGAGTTGCTGACTGTACTACTGGGTGAGGGGGTAGACTTCTAATGAGGTGGCTTCCCACGTGATGAAGAATACAAACACTCAGCTGATGTACAGTCTTTATTGTTACTCCTAAGACTGGTTAACATGGAACAGAAAACTCAACAATCAAAGTCTGGAGAGGTGACATCAATAGTCCAATAGTTCTTCTGTAGATCCCATGATTGTACATTCATGATGCAAGGGGTTGGAAAGTCCTCAATAACGCAGTTAATAGACATTCTATGTAGGCACATAATTGCAGGGATCTTGAGGAGATCATGTAGTTCAGAACACAGGAATACAATTACAATCACAAATACAGCTCATAGTTCAGGTTCAAATGTGGTCTTAGTCAAAGTGCAGCTAAGAAACTCTGTAAACAAATACATTCATTAATACAATGGTACAATTATAGACTTTAAGTTAACAGCTCACATTTACTTGTACATGCTACAGAAACTATTGAAATGACATTTAAGTAACAGGTTGTGCAGGAGAAGTCAACCTGGCTCTTCACCTCCTCAGGATCTAAAAGTATTGCCAGAATGTCTAAAATGCAATTTGGAATTGTGATACTGATCAGTTTGGTGGCATTTCTGGAGGTCC
Organism: Haplosyllis leylae; assembly: GCA_038406175.1. Classification (NCBI taxonomy): domain Eukaryota; kingdom Metazoa; phylum Annelida; class Polychaeta; order Phyllodocida; family Syllidae; genus Haplosyllis; species Haplosyllis leylae. Next base: position 56 of record JBCAUG010577268.1, on the reverse strand, counting down.
TACTTTCATAGGGTGCACCTCCCTTATATACCTAATGCCTAGTCACCAGAAGATCA
>JBCAUG010577157.1:0-14507 GCA_038406175.1 Haplosyllis leylae | reverse complement strand
TTAGATCCCTGTGGGGCTCTCAACCTAGATGTGCAAGATGTGTATGCGAATGGCTGCACCGTAAATGGGCCGGTGCATTCACAGTTGATTAATGATCTGTAGCTTATCGATACAAGATATCACCGTCATATTACATCGCTGTTTCTCATGCCGCTGTGATACTTGAATGGAAAGGGAACGTTGTGAGAAATTGTGAAATTTGGTGGTTTGGAAATGCTTTTACTTCTATTAATATTGTGTTAATACAAGTTACCTTTGGAACAAGTGTTTCCCAGCAGATTCAGCTCATTAAAACGTTTTGAGTGTCCTAGTGAAGGTCGTTTAAAGCCCCATGGATTACGTGACCATTACAATGGCTTTTTGATAAATGTGTTTCCGTTTTTGTATGAATAGAAAGTTACAGACAATTGTTGTCTTACTTTCAAGTACGCTTTGTAGATCTACAGACGGAGGTGCTGTTGTATTATAGCTTTACATCTTGCCGTCTAAAACTGAAGTGGCATTTTTAGAGATTGAGGGCTTTTAAAGATGACATGTATTTCACAACAGTAAAATGCAGGAAGACCAGCATGCACTAAGTGGAGAAATATTAAAATGATGCATGCTGCAGTGACAACAAAGATGTTTCTGCAAAATCATTAAATGATGACACCAATAAAATTGCATTATCTTCCTTAATAGTATCGTCGTATGCCATTAGTTTTAACTTCAGTTTTTTGGTCTTTTGTCTTTTTAACGTAAATCAGCACACACCCAGTGAAGATCATTTCTTTCAATGAATTTTGTGCATAATTTAACTCTGACTCGGGTTAGCCAAAGAACCCCAAAATTAAACAGACTTTTATTTTTTTACGAATTAGTTACACGTATTTCACAGAAGGCTGCATAGCAATTCAATTTTTACAGGTTGGTAGGATAACAAAGTGATGCTGCGCACAGAAAAAAATCTTAGGGTAATGAATTTAATCCATAAGGAGAAAATTAATTAATTTAGGGAAATGAATTGTTAGCGCAGCTTCATGTATTTTGAAAAACAAATTTTAAATTACGATGGAAATTACTTGTGAGATGAAAATGTGGCCCCTAACAAGATCCTGTGAGAAAAGTTAAATGGTTACATTTTTTGACCAATCAGAAGTTTGCATTTTAAGGTACAGGAGGTTTATATCCGATTCTTTCTGACTTTGGCATTCAGTTATCATGCTGATGTCACCAAAAATGCCGTCAGGGGAAACAAAAACAGTTGTGCAACAATCCCTCGGTTTACTTGTTTCTTTCTTTAAGTAAATAAAATATGGCAGATTGTCGTCCTCAGAATAGAATTCATATTGGTATCTCACCTTCTGCCCCGGAGTAATTTACAATACTACAGAGAATAAGGGGGCAGCTATCTGGTTGCAGAGGTGGCTCTGGCAGAGTTCTCACATACCACAAATGAGAACATTATTTTGATCCAATTTGCTTGTTATCACACCATAAAGCACTGTTTGCACCAAAAAAGACAAGACTACACAATTTTATGGCGAAAAAGAAGGGAATCCTGTACTGACCATGTGGTTATACCTTGTGTCATTATCTTTGGAGAAATTACACGTAAATAATGCACAGTGTTCCTCCTGTGGGATGAGATTATTACTTTAGCACTGAAGTCCACAAAACAAATAACTCAATTTTATGAGTGGTGCCTGAAATTATTCCAAAACATTCAAGCTTTGCTAAAACCATTTATTTTTTGAGGCTTTTCACAGAGTTACCCTTTCAATTCAAAACGAGAAAGAGAAAAGTCGTAGATTGCAAATTGAGGTAACTTGCTGATTTAGCCAAATCAGTTTGATGGCTGTTTAAGTTATATTGATTCCAATTTATAGCTGGCTTTGTAAAATTAGTCTTTTTCTTGAACAATCTTTTTGGGACGGGCAGTACTTTACTCCTTGACGACAATCCTTTGGTAAGAAAGCTTCAGTGGTTTAATTAGTTGAGGATCGAGAAATTTGGAAGAGAGGGCGATGCAAAAAATGTGAACATTTACACGGCTCTCTTTTATGGCCTTCTTTTTCTTATTAGAGCTGGAGGAACCTCAGTGAAAATTTCTGGAGTCATTTTTGATTCTCAAAAAAAAAAACACACCAAAAACTCAAACAGTAACTTGTTATGCGGAACTTTCTCCTGCAGTTAAACAAACGAATTATTCGTCGGGAAACAGAGCTTCTTGATGTAAAAACTGAAAACACTGACTCGGAATTCAGAACTGTCAAGTGTTTCCTAAATATATCGTGCAAATATTTAGGCGTAATATCTACTCTGATAGAAATTGGTCTTATTTGCAGAGAAAGCTAAATCTATCACTGATGATCTTTCTATTCCATTAATAACGTATTTACTTGAGCTAAATCATGTTCAATTGGGTTAGTTTAAACTAGAGTAATTGTTCTTTTTTACTCAATTTACATTTTCTCTTCAAGATTTCAATTCATTTCACTTTTTGTTTGATGCAATTCAACCGATGTCGGTTATAGAGAAGAAAAGCTAAAATTTCGACCAGGCTTTAAATCTGAAGAGTGGATCTCAATGCACTCGATAATTTCGTGTTTTCCGATGTGATAACAAAGCTGGTACATTGAGATGGATTGGAACTGTAGCAACTATGTTTCCAGAAATATCTTTTTGTGAATACTTCTAGACACCTTCGTATTGAAGTGTCCTCATTCGTCTTCTTACACTTTGATGTAGTGATGAGATTGTCCAGCTACATTATTATCTTATTTAAAATTTATGTCAACACATTTCACCACAAAAGAACAGAACATCGACTAAAGCTTGAATGACACTTCACTTTCTTTTGCTTCGCTTCTTGTTACCATGGAGTCAGACCATATATTCCGATCCCCAAAAAGGGAATTATATTGGCCATTTGCAATTTACTAAACAAAGATTGGAACAGAAAAGGTCAGACATTTCCCATAAAGAACTGGGAATAGGTTTTCGACACTCAATAAATAACGTTGACCGAAGCCATTCCGTTCTGGTAAGATTTTTGTTAAATGAAACGCAATGCCGCAAAACAAAAATCTTGCCACTGCCCCTTTCAGATTTGACAAACACCCTCTAGGACTTTGTTTCACTCTTAACATATCTGTTGTGCGCTCCAAATAATCACACTGGTTTAAATAACATTCTTTTAAATTTTGAGCATCAAGTCAGTTGATTGACCGGTGTCAAGTTTGATACGCCCTCATGTTTCAATAAACATGAGGGACATACTCAAATGGAATTTCCTTTCAAGTACGAACATTGCTTGTCCAGTAATACCTAGGCACAAATCAGGGGGTGTACTTAAACATGTGAGGTCTGGTGGGTACTCACTATGCGCGAGTAAGTACAGAGCAAATGAGAATGCTGTTCGTTTGCCGCCTTCCCCACCCCCTTTGAAAATGTATGAGAGCAGTAGAGAGATACCTGCAAGTGAAGTAGGTGTAGGACCATTTTTCTGATACAGGTCTGTTCCGGTTAATTCGAAGTGCTTGAATGTCAATTTTTTCCTTCAAATTAAGTGGAAATTTGAACTAAATTATGACTTGTAATTCGAATTTTGCAAGAAACTTCAAATTACAGGTTACCTTGAATTAAGTCTTTGATGTAGAACTGAGTTTGTATTAGTACTTTAAATTGTGGCTTCCCTTTGATTTAAAGTTTGAATTAGACAATACCTACTTCAAATTAGAAAAAAAGGCCACTATACAAGCAGTGCCTTATGGATGTTTGTTTTGTCATTCTTTTGACTCTATCAACTCAGATTCAATTGTTCAGTGTCAACAAATGCTTGTTATTTTGACACTTTTGACAAATAGCCTATTTACAATGCTGCATAACCCTTGTATGCCAGTGGTCCCTTACCTTTGCCAACACACTGTAGGTTTACAGTCTATTAACCAAGTTAAGTGGTTTATTGAATGGCTTTCCTAGTACATAGCCCCAGGAAGGCTTTGCCCTTGGCACCCCCATGATAGCAACCTTAGGTTGTTGTATGGACCATCTTGGTCACTACTAGTGGCCTCAATTTGGCTTGCAAGACTTTTATTTAGTCTTCTAAATCTTTGATCTTTTGCCTTTTTCCTACCTGATTGTTTTTTGGTTAAAACTTCATTTGTTAATTACCAACTAAGTTTCTCAATTATCTTGCTCAAAACTGCTGCTTGTGCTTCGATGTCCATATTTAAAGTGACAAGTTTCCCCAAGGGATGAGCCACAGGTCGGTCTGCCTTTAATGTGGCTCTCTAACTGGGCCAAATAGATCATACAGCTTGTGTTGAAAGAGTAGAAAGGACCACCAAAGTTCCTTTGATGTGGCTGCTGAATGTTGTCAAAAGGGTCGAAACCTGGTATTCCTGATGATCACTTTGACCCAGTTAGAGAGCCACCTCAAAGGCAAGCTGACACCTGTAGCTCATCCAAACCTGTCACTTTCTTTTGGCAATGGCACAGGGAGGAGGCTGAGTAAGCACAACTAAAATGAGACTTAGATCAGTTAGGGAAAGATATCTTTAATATTGAGCTCCAAATACAAGAAGTATGGGCAGGGACTCTCCAGGGAAATATTCAACAGCTTGAAGCAGCAAGGGTGGTGATACAGAGAGAAATAATGGCCAAGGAGATTGAGCTGACACAGGAAAAGGCAAGGGCAAGGGCGGCCAGAAGAGCCAGGTGCTAGGTTGGTATCATACGGGGCCAAGGGCAAAGCCTTCCCAGGGCTATGTACTGGAAAAGATGTTCAATGAACCGTTTAACTTGGCCAATAGATTGTAATGTAAACGTACAGTGTGTTGGCCACACTGAGGGACCACTGGCATACAAGGGTTATGCAGCATTGAAAATTGGATTTTATTTGTCAAAAGAGTCAAAATAACAAGCATTTGTTGACACTGAACAATTGAATCTGAGTCGATAGAGTCGAAAGGACTTCAAAGCAAACATCAATTAGGCACTGTTTGTATAGTGGCTTCAATTAACAAGATAAGATCTAATTCAAAATATTCAAATTCCTGCGAATTACACCAAACTGTGAAATTAAATGGCTCCAAAACTTCGATTTACTGTTACTTTGAACTAGGTTAGTCCTTAAAGTGGCTTCGATCAATAGAACTTCGAACTAACCATGTTCAAATTAACAGTAATTATTAACATTGGACAGATAGGGACTTTGCCAATGATTGAGGGAATAGTTTGAATTAAGTGAAACTTCGAATTAACCGTGTTCGAATTAACAGGAACAGACCTGTACATAAAACAATTCAAGGTGAGTAATGCTTTATCGGCCAATTATTGTAAATATCACTTTGCTGGAATTTCTAACAGCAAATGTTTGGATCCACCATCATGGCAATGGAAATGAAACTTAAGTAAGGTTAGGGAGGATGTAAATGTTATCCTTTTAGAAATGTTACATGTAGTTTTATGTGAAGTTTGGAGAGAATTTCATTCGTATCCAATGACCAATGTCCTTGTCCATCACTATGAACTATGTTTTTCTAGTAAAATCTTCTGACGAGAATAATTCACGATGTCCTTGTAAAAATATGAAAGAAATAGACAAATAAATAGAAGTAGATTTTACAAAGCATTTTAATTATATTTTAAAAGTAGGTATCTTTATTTCAACTAACATTTTACAACACCAGTTTGAAACATCAAACAAAATGTGGTAAGTCTTTGGATACAACCACTTACATCTGGATGATATTGAAATTAGAAGATTAAAAAATTTATTGTTTATTTTGAATATCATAATGAGGTCTAAAAGAATAGAACGGTCCTTTCAGTAGTACAAATATATTACAAAATGGTATTCAGAAAGTAGATGAAATATATTGCACATCGGTAAGCTTACGAACACGTATTTATTGAACTAAGGTAAATCAGCAGTTTTAAACATGATCACAAAATACTGACCATAAGAATCACAGTTCATTAATAGCACAATAAATATAAATACAGTAATGAATTTTATGCTTCACATATGAAACACTGAGAATTAGGTCAACAGTTATAAGATTGTCGTCCTCATATTTTCCATGTTAAAAATGCCAAACCGTAACAATATATTATTGGTATCTTTTACCGCGTCAGTCAATAAGAATCTTCAAATTATATTTTGGACCTTATAAGACAGATGAATGTTTTATAAGAACAATGACAGTTTTTCTTTCATTTCACTTGGAGCTATCATGGAATTAGTCCAAATAATATACATTGTATTCATATTTATTCTAAAAAATACTCGATTGAATAAAAAAAAATGTTATGAAATCAATAAACATCTGCAAATATCACTGTCCTTTGAACATCGACTAATAAATTTAAATCCTGAAAATACGTTTTAACTTGAAGCCCATGGGTTTATCACTCATTACCTATCCACATACGCGGATGGTAAAAATTTCAGTTGGGGGTGTGTGTGTGTGTGCCTGTCAGTCTGTCTGTTCAGGTTATAATTTTTGAACTTCATTTCATTTCATTTTCTTGACTATGTCTAGGTCAGTTTTGAGTATCAAGGTCATAGGGTCAAGGTCAAATGAAAAAAGTGACATATTTTTACCTAACTCTTACTTCTGAATGCTTGTATTTCACTAAAACTTACTTTAAAGGTCAAGGTCAAGTTCACTAAGTATCAAGGTCAAGTTGAAGAAAAGCAATTTTCTGTGTATTTTGTAAATGCTTTTATGATAAGTGTATTACATAAATGGTACACCTTCGTCTGAAAGGCATTCTTGTTTGATTCATGAAAACATTCATATGGACCATTATAGGTACAGATCATTAAAGACCATCAATTACTCAGCAAAATTTTATCCTGGTTTTTATATCATCATTTCACATGACCGTAATTGTAGCCCCGTCGGTAATTGCAAACCTCTTACTTGTAGTTTTTTGGTGTTTGCAAACAATGTGAGTGAAGCATTTTTATCGGAGTCCGATATTTGGCAGCGCTATATTCTTGAACTGCCACAGCAGCACCCCGAAATCCGAAAACACAACGAGTACTCCTGTCATTGAAAGCACGCTAATTGTTACTGTTCCTATGATATCACTTCCAGAGGCTTCTGTTGCCTGTATAACAACCTTGACTAAAGTTTTATCTGCAATATTAAAGATAAAGTGAATAAAATTCAAGGAATCCAACCGGGATATTTGTAACAGAATTCATTTGGATTGCGGCAGATAGATTCTTACTTCCAAATGGTGACTTCGATTTTAATTTTTTTAATTTATTCGTGTATTCTTATTTTCTGCCGGTCACACATTATATTTTCATTTGTTGACATTTATGAGAATATAGCAGTGCTTAACTTTGAGGAAACTTAACATTTCATTATAGCCAAAGATGAGAGAAGAAATTGAAATGGATTGCCATTTTCAATTATCCAAGTTCATACCTCCAAAGAATTTTGAGTAAAATTACAACTGGCAATCATAAAATTATCAGTTTGTTGATTGTCAAATCCCCGGTTTTAGTAAAATTTTTAATGCTGCCATTCCTTTGAGAAAAGATATTAAGTTCATTTTCCGGGAAAGCGTTCTGGATCATAAACATTTATGCGCTTTTCTTACCTATGCATCCTAACAATGGTGGATCCCACTGGCCGATTCCGCTGCACTTAGATTCCCAGTATGAAGGTCTCTCGCTTAATAGAACACCAGTCATGTTGAAAACGAAACCTTCTTCACAGGTTGTGTTTACCAGACCATTGTATTTGGTATCAACCGACAGCAATATCATGTTAGCCCACGTTTCAGGCTGAATGCATGTTACACCTAGAACCAGTAATAACAACTTTGCTCAAATTGAACTCGATAGTTGGACCACTTTTGAAAACAAGTAATGTGACCGTTTTCAATCACGAACAGTTGAACTGCTTAGAGTTGCTCTCCTAACAACAGTTTTAAAGATACAACCTTTCAACGTTTGCGTGAAAGAGTATTATTCTGTATTAATCAAATACTGTGTGGTTCTAGAGTCAAAATAACAACACAGGCTTGAGTTCGTATTCAAGTGTTTAAGCAACATGCAAATAGTCTAAATTTATTTCAGTCGCTGAAATTGTCACTATTACCTGTGCAAGTTTTTATTGCTGGATCCCAGGTTCCATTTGCGGTACATGTTGTTGTGTAACTGAATTGTTTGCGCGAGAACCACTTTCCAGTTTTACACCCGAACTCGACAGCATCGCCGTAGTAGTAGGAATCGCCCCAAGTCATGTTGTGAACAACGTCATCTACTTCCGGTGGAGTTATGCATTCGGTTCCTGTGCATTAAATTGTTTAGGTGATGGAACATCAAAACTATTTACTTTGCTGAGGGATGGACGCATGGTGTCAAAGTTCAAGGTGTGGGTTTTTCGCATGAAAATAGAACCCACAAATATGACAGACTTGGTTTAGTGCGCACCCTTTTCTTTAGGCAAATGAAAAATATTTTGGTGGGGTTGTAAACTTACTTTGACATCCCTGTGGTTTTGATACGTTCCACACTTCATTGTCCAGACACTCTGCCGTAAAGCTGAATTCACCTTCAGCATTGTAGCCTTCTTCGCAGCCATAGTTTACGATGGTGCCGGCGTTGGTGGTTGTGGTGTCCGCAACGGCGTTGGGCAACGTTGGTACCGCAGGACAATAAATCACTGTGATTTGAAATAGAGCAAAATTTAGAGATTAATCTCCTCGGAAAAAAAGACCATTGGTCCCCGGAAAATGTGTAACCTTTGAATTCGAAGATGTGACGAATGAAGAAAAGAAAGCAACAACTGTCCCGGATGTATGTGTAGTTCTGATTCTAAAATTAGGGCCATGTAAGATGATTAATTTAGTAATGATAATGGGGAACACTTCGATACTGACCTACGCAGGTAGGAGGTTCGCGTTCTTCCATATAAGTGGGCCATGACCGAATCCAATCCTTTCCATCACATTCGCAGAACAGTTGACCTTCGTGTTCATCTTTACTCTTGGAAACGTAATTCAAATATGAAGGTATCAGGCTGTGTCCCGGCTTGCATTGGAAGAATATTTGTTCGCCCTTTTTCACACTGATGAAACCGTTGTATGGACTACTGTCGAGGATTATTACGTTTGTAATGTTGATTGTGTCCACATGATCACATCTCTCCTCTGAAGAAAACAAAGATTTCTTGGTTATTTTCTGCTTTTATTTGCACAATATCGAATGGTTAACGGAGGAACATATATAACCGGTTAAGAATATGCTGTTGAAATAAAGGCCTATTCACACTGTGCGTTTTTTCTGATTTCGACTGCGATTCCTCTTAACGCAACATATGGGTCGTACAGGATTCAATGGAAGTGTTCACACTGCAATAACGTCACCAGCTCCTATGCAGCCTATGGTAAGCAAAACCAAATCGCAGTCGCAAATCACACAGTGTGTACGGGCCTCGCTTATTTAGTTTCAATTTTTGTCTGGCAGGATTGTGTCCGGATTTTTCCCAAATTAGACATTTTGATGTCTGTTGTTGCATATTATCACATAACACATGACGATGTTTATTTTTGCTGTTTGCACGTTTTGCCTTCAGACATCAACAAAAACATAGCTTGCGTTAATTACAATTTTGGAATTTTCTGGTCAAATAGAAAACACAAAGTTGTTGCGGTAGATCCAAAAAGGTTTGTTTGTACATTTTCTATGATATCCTACGTGCAAAAAAAAGTTTCATTTATTGAATGCCAAGTGACAACCTTTGAACAAATCTATGAATTAGAACCACACGTTAAGTGTAAAATATTGACGGTCTGTTACCTTGGCAATTTAATTCCCGACTACTCCATTCCCCCGGAATCACACAATAATTTACCACAGATTTTTGACCATCTTGAAGTCGGTACCCTAAAGTGTGAAAGCAAATAATATTTTGTGGCCTCCAGTGTAAAAATCAGTCACAATCATTGAAAAGATATTCTATTGTATTTTTAAGACGTGATACTTTCTATTTGTTAAAACCTGCAGTTGAAAATTATTACCGTCAATGCATTCAACATGGATACTGTCGTCCACCAAATATGTGTCGTTATCTGGTAAAGTTTTGGTTGGAGTTTCAGTTGCAAATTTAACTTGAGGCGGCTTAGTGCATTCAATACCTAACAAAATATGATTGAGATAATTTAAGAATCTGCAATTGATCTTCATTTTAAAGGAATGATGTATCATTTTATGTTTTATCCAAGCCCGATCAATTATCAAATGAGCCAATTTGAATTCTCAGTCTTGGTAAGTAAGTTTTAAATATACGCTCGTACATTACTGGTAACTTTGATTTTGGGTTTGACATCAAGATCACTGATAAAATATTCACGGCAATCGATGTCTGTTTCTTATCTTGGAAATTTGTTGATACAGAGGAGATCAAATGTACCAAGAACTGACATCAGATGACAGTCACTACACAATTGTAAAATTTGTCCACAAATATTGTCCACAGATTTACTCAAAATAGGAAGCACAAACTACATTTAGTTCCGATCAATTTTACCATTTGGATTTATTTATCTGAGGTAGATTGCAGAAAACAAGCTAATGGTCATCTATTCAAATATTAATGGGTGTGAAACAAAGTAAAATGGGGTCGACATTTACAACTGAAAAGCAAGATTAAGCTCAAAATCCACTTGTTTCATCAGTGATTCTATACGTCCAAAAATTTGCTTTTCTATAAGAAACATCATGTGCATTTCATCTATAGATTACTGTTGTTGTCTTTATTTGGCAATAATCTACCTGGACTGAGATGTTCTATGGTAAATTTCTGTGTTTTCAGATGAATCAATTTTTGACTGACATTATCAAATAAGATCTACAAGATTCCTTTCCTAAATCCAATTATCAATTGTAGTGTAGACTACGGAGGTTCATTCTGCTTCCGTTTTATGATAAAAAATATTTGTTTCTCATCTGTCAATTTTTAATACAAAAACAATCAAATTATCCGGTCTTCTGTAATTAATTTGCCTGAGAGGCTTTTTTTGTGTAAAATGATAAGCAATATTCTTTCGTATTTCATCTCTGTCTTTAAAATGGGTCTGCGACACTTGTCAATACAAATGAGCTCACCCATAAGTAGACTACAAATATATATCTACAATTTTATGTTGCTCACAGCACAGTAGGATATAATCATACATACGTATGCAGGCTGGAATCGGAGTGGTGTCATTCCATTTCGCCCTGGCGGTACCTGTACCAGCAACATCTGGGTCTTGCTCACACAGATAGTGCTTTTTTATTACATCTTCGTGGAATTTGTAGTGATTCTGTAGTATAAAGTTGCAGGTGAGATTATCTGACGGTGATTTATTTTAGCTGTTTGGCCACATATTCACACTGTATTATGGTTAATATTTCAAATTATAACAAAAACAGTGGTCAAAGTTACTGGGCTTAATTGAAATCTCCCTATGAATAAAATAAACTTATGTTTACATCCTGCTTAATGTGAATTTTTGAAATTATTGATGCCTTTATTCATGTGATATGGGGATGGTTCCCACTTGGAGGAAGTTTGTGTCTCAGGACACTCACTACCTGGTGAGTTATGAACCCAACCATCTGGACACCGTCCTACATCGTCCTCAAAAAGCAAAAATATTTGGATAGTGTCACGATCACTCGTAGCTTGCAAGGAGTTGTCTCGTTAGTTGGCTTCATTCCCGACTTTTTACATTATATGAGGGCTACAAAAACGTTACCCGTATAATAAGCAAACCAATGAGAAAAAGATGATGATCATCAGCCATCACTAAACCCTCTATATTTTAGAACGTCCAGAACAGATTGAAGGACAAGATGATTGAAAAACAACTTGACACGTGGGAACGTTGAGCCGTCGTAAAACATTACTTGGCTTGTATTAATGTATCAATAAACCCAACCTATACGTTTCAATGTAATATTAGCAGATATTGTAAATTACATTGCATTCGACGGTGACAATTGAACCAAAGGCTGTTTCATTGGAGTTCAGTCGTCCGTTGACAGGTGGTGTAAGCGCGTCACAGGAATCCACTGGAATGGAATACAGACGATTACAACGATTTGACATGGTATTAGATCTAGAAGTTTAAAAGATAAATCACTTATCAGATCTAATAGAAATAGTGTAAATTCTGCCTAGTTTTGTAGGATAGACAGTAGGATTCTCAGAACATTTGGAGTTCTTATAGTTAATACATACAAATGCATTCAGCTCTGTCTGCGCCACTCCATTGGCCTCCCTGACAAACAAAATCCCTTGTTCTGTCCACTGTATCTTTGAAATGAAAACCTGCAATTTTATGTCATGGCTTTCAGTGAACCGTGAGTAAACATTTGGAGAAACTAAATGGTAAATATTTGTGGTATGCTTGTCATTGTCAGATAGATTGCAAAATAATTTAACCTGGAAAACATTCAAACTCTGTCCTTGCTCCCTCTTCGGCACTGATATTTCCGAATGTGGCATGCGCATTCGGAACGGTTGGTGGAGTCGTGCATCGTGTTTCTGCAAATCAAAAACGATCGTATTTGTGATAGTAAATGAGGGTAAGGCACTTTTGATTTCTTTTCTAACAACAACACTGGGAAATTAAAAATCAATGGTGCTGCATCTTACCTCGGCAGGAGTCAGTAAGTACTTCCCATCTTTCGGTGCTGAGACACAAAAGATTCTTGAAAGTCTCTCCGCCTTGAAATCTGTATCCAGGCTCTGTACAGGTGTATGTGATATACGACCCAACACTTATTCCATGAATTTCCAGTTTCATGCCGTCTAATAGCGGTGGAGTTTCCAAACATGTTTTTGCTGTGGAATAATTTGAAATTCAGATTGAATTTACAAGACCTTCTATAATAACTAAAATAGTGCAAAAATGGTTGCATATAGTTTTGTAAAAGAAATAGCTTAATTCCTTTTCCGCTTCGCATTAAAAGCAATAAGAAACAAATGAATGTGATCAGGCTTTTGAGCACATTGTACCACTAAATTATGGAATCAAACAAACGTTTTCCAATCCTATCAAGTTAGGCGAATCTCACCGAACTAGCTAAAACCGAGAACACGATGCTTTAATTGGTTTTGCCTCGTTCATCTGGTTCGACAAAAATTAAAAAGGCTCCTCTAAAAACTGAAATAAATGGTCTTTTGGCAAGCAATAATCAATAACACAAGTTGTATCTACTTACGGACGCATCCCTCCTCTGGCAGATTATCCCACTCTCCCCATCGATTACACAGACAGGTCCGTCGCTCGTCAAATTCTCTGAAACGATGGTCAGGCAGACACTGGTATGTCACACTTTCTCCAATAGGGATGAGGTCTCCAGGTATTGACATCTCTGCTTCGCAGTTTTCAAACCATGGTGGAGGTGGGCATTTCGGGATTTCTGAAAGAAATTCAGAATAGCACATAATCGAAGAAACTACATTAATGTTTTAGAGTTTGACACCTTTTTCTAAGCACCAATGGCTTAAACTGAGTCAGGGATAAATAGTAGAAAAACAAATATTATAAGCAGGATCAGACTTTTGCGAACATATCAGAGAATAGTAATTGTCGATGAACATTTTTTAATTATTTTATGAATAGATAAATAGCCAATTCATTTATGTGAGAAAACAATTTTTTATATGGAAGAGATCCATGTAATATTTGAATTTCTCCGTACTCTGACGGATGGTTTTCTGATTCACAGCTTTCAGACAATATTATTACTCAGTATTATATTTGATATAAATGTATAGACTGTTATTATGTGTCCAAGTAGATCTATATTTTTTTCTTAGAACACAGTTATGAAGAGCAGTTAGGATTATTGGTGGCTCGTTAGAGTCACCTTAGTGGTTGATTGATGGTTTTTGCCCCAAAATTTTGTGCCTGTGGTGGGGACCTACGAAGGTCTCTTGCAGCTCAGTGAATGTACATAGGGTGAGGATTCTAATTGTAGGTGGTGGGGACCCCTCAACACAATAACATTTAATTGAAAATTTTTTTGTCACAGGTGGTGGGGACCCTAAAACCTAGTATAGAATGCACTTCACTCCCCTTCGCTCCCCTACCCTCAATAGCCCCAAATATATTGGGGGCCTGGGCCTTGAATAGCCTTGAATGTATTCAGGGCTATTGATGGGTAGGGGAGCAAAGAGGAGCAAAGGGGGTAAAGGGGAGCAAAGGCAAAGGGCCTCGAATACATTCAAGGCTATTCGAGGCCCAGGGTAGGGGAGTGAAGGGGGTGAAGGGGGAGCAAAGTCAAATGAGCCACCTGGTGAAATTTTCACTACCTGATATTTATCTACATTTTATCAAGTATTAAAAAGATAATCAAACCAGTAACTTTAAATACAGAGACACATAACTGGCATGTTTTAGTCAGATTTTAATTGAAAAATGAGCTGTTTCTCAGATCCCTTGCCAATGTGATTGCACTGAGCATGACAGGAAGTGCCAGCCAATGTAAACAAATGGGC